>JAHWFP010213619.1:0-108124 GCA_023313725.1 Lithobius niger
AAAAAAAAATGACAAAGTAAGATAACGCAGTATGGCCTTTGTTACGTTCACAGACCTATGAAAGTTCTGATACCAAAAGAGGTATAAGAGAGCCAGAAAAATTTCCAAAAGGGTCGGCCTTTGAAAATAGTGATATTCAACCAGGGAAAGGCAGCCAAGATTAATCCTATTAGCTAAGTTTTAACATCGCACCGAATAATACTTTGAATGTTAAATGAAAATTTGAAGTTAGCGCGAGTAGCAATAGTCTAGTTTTCATTTAAAGGCACATAACTCCCTCCAGTATATTTTAACAGTTTCACTCGATACATTACCGGAAATAATTTTATATAAACTGATTTATATAAACTGAAACTCGGTGTGAGGATAGCCCTCGTCCGTACGCACATTTCAAGGCTATCCCCATGTCCGTGAGGCCTCGTTGAGCGGCGCTATTCGAAAAAAACCCTGCGACCACCTCAAAAATCCGCGAGCGGCCGCCCGGATGTTGGCTTCTCCCGCGTACACTCGAAACCAGCGTTGCTAACGCAGGAAAAATGAAAAGTGCTCGGATCACGGCCAAAATCGGCATGCCCCATGGGGATGATGCTAGATGGACGGCCCCAGAAGATGGGCGCCCTGGCACCAACCCTGTCTCGCTGGTGACCCCAGAGGCACTTTTCGTAGCATTACGGAAGGTACAGAAAATCGGTCAAAGTGTCGGGGCTCAAAAACTGGCCGTCTAAACATGATGAAACTCGGTGTGAGGGTAGCCCTCGTCCGTACGCACATTTTAAGCCCAACCACAAGTTCGTGAGACCTCTGTGAGCCGAGCTATGGCAGCATGAAACGGATGTTAACCGTCACCATTTGAACTTCGAAAAAATGGCTGTCCCACTAACCTAACGTAACCTCACCTAACCACAGGTATGCTGTTTCTCCATAACCACTCAGTCAAAACCATGTTCCTCCGGGGTGATCTTATCCTCACTTACCAAATCTTAAACTGCCATATTGACAACCAGGCAGCCGACTTCTTTTGTCTATGTCTCACTATGACCCAGGGGCCCGGTATTTCTTCCTCAGACTTTGTGGACGCTTCTCCTCCGGTAATGTTCAGCACAGGATTTTCCCTAAACGTGTGGTCGAGGCCTAGAAAGCTTTTCCTGTTTCGGTTGTTTTTTCCACTTCGCTTGATTCCTTCAAAATTCGGCTGGACCGTTTTCTTGGGTAGGCTTTTCTTTGGTATTTTGGCCCTTGGTTCGTTTGTGTGTTTGGTGTTTGGTTGGGGAGAGGGCGGGTGCTTCCTGGCTTTTGCTTGTTCGGTCAGGGTTTTCTACTCTATTTGATATTTATGTGTATTGATTTTGCCAAAGCTTTCGATTCTGTGACACATGCCAACCTTCTAATAAAGTTATCTAAATAAAGTATCAGTGGAAAATTTTTCCTGTGGCTTAAAGATTTTCTTAGAGACAGACCTTATGCAGTAAACTTGGGAACCACCATGTCTTCTTCCTTACCAAAAACCAGCGATGTCCCACAGGAGTCAGTACTGGGCCCATTGTTATTTATTATTTACATTTTCGACCTATCGTCCATTCAATAAAAGTTAAATTGCTAACGTACTGAGAAGATATCAAGATGTATCAATCCATTACTGATCGAAATAACCATGCAATGCTTCAGGCATCTCTCGAATACATTTTTCAATGTTCAGTTAAATGGCAGCTCCCAATTAATGATAGCAAATGTCTTGTGTTCCATCTTCGCAATAATAACAGAAATCTAACATACTTACATTAAAATCATATCTAATAGGCCGAGAATAGTATTAAGGATCTTGGTGTCTAGTTTACATCAAACTTTATTTTCTCAAACCATTGTAGTCAGCTTGTTAGTAGGGCAAATCGAATTAGTTACGTGGTGAAAAAATGCTTTATCTCTCGTGACGTACCTACTTTAATTAAAGCCTTTATAACTTATGTGCAGGCTATTCGCTCGCAAATATGCCAACTCACTTTGATCTCTGCATCAGGGAAGAACACAATGCTCCTCTCAAGCTTAGCCCTCCAAAACTCAGCCATCCAATTTTATAGGCCTTCCCTAAACTACAGAAACCTTTAGGTAATTGCTGGCCCCCAAAATCTTACTCTTGTTTCCACTGCAGCACGAAATTGAAAATTTAAGTATGCCAAAGATTACAGTCTATAAAAGGATATAAAATAAACAAAAAAATGACGTATATCAAATCTTGTGTGGCTATCCAACATTCATAGCTTATAGGAACCATGAAACAGGAACTCAATAAAAGGACTTCATTGCATAAATCTAACCTTAAATACAAAGGTAAAACCAACTCGCTTGTTCAACACTAGATAAAGACAGGACACACCCCGGATCTTTAAAATACCCAGGTCTTTTCCAATAAAATAATTTTCATGCATGTCTTAACTTAAAAAATTTTCATCCTAACACAACGACCCCCAGTCCAGGATAATTTGATGCCTAATAATAAACTGTTTTCAGAATATATACCAATTTTTCCAAAGTTTGAAATTGTAAATTTTTTCCAGCAGTGTCATACCACATAAATAGCCAGCCACCCCACTTCACGAACCACTTCTTCCCTGCTTCATTGCCCCTTGCGGTCCGGCACTTCCTTGTTGATTGTCGCCATCTTGATAGTGTTCGTCGTCGTTTCTGTCTTCCGCATGACATTGCGCGTCAATTGGGCGATAAGTTTCTCCTCCTGTCCGGTGTTTTTCAATTTTTGCAGGAGGTACAGATGTATGGCAAGATTTAGATTAGGGGTTTGAATAACATCTCTGTAATATGTGGTGCAGTGGCAACCCTGGCCACTGCACTGTGACTGAGGTTGGCTCTAATGACCAAGCTGTCGACGTGCCATTAAGCCTCAACCCCCCCCCCCCCCTGCTTCATTAGGAAGAGGTCGACCCAGGCTTAGCTTTTGCACTGACTGGGCTTCACTTTTGAACTTTTAAATTTTTTACTGCTCTGACTGACTTGTCTTTAAAATAAGAAACCGTTTAAGTGTCTTGTTTTGGCTTTTAGCTTGTGATGTATAAAATTTGAACAATTCCGAAACAGCGCATATCACTGTGTAAACGTGCATTTGCTGGGGTATTAACACGTTGAATGCTTTTAGTGCTTCTATTCTCTCATCACTCCTTTCTTAACAGCAGCAGCCTTTCCAGCTGGACCACCTACACCAGTTATGAGAGGAATGAGCAATGTCAGTAACAGTAGAAATCCACCCTGTTTTTTTTTTCGTACAGTTTTTATTTTTTTTTACTTTTTCACTTTTCTTGCCATACTTTTTTTATTTATATGTTATTTTGTAAAGTACTTCGATTTGCCTATGTTCAGTTGATTGTATCACCTATCAACAGCGCATGACAGGTTGTATTTGCCAGAATGGTGGAATTAAATTTCAACTTTACTTGCACGTCCACGATGGAGGATTGAAATCACTCTGACTGCTTGGAAGGTCAGTCTAAAACCACTAGAGCTGCTTTTTAAACTGAACCGAATGAATGCAAAGCATGCAAAGAATACAAAGCTTGTCTGAATTTCCCATTCATTCTGTACAAGCTGGAGTTTTCACCAAAGCATTATTTACGTTCAATCCAGGAACGTGTAACGCACGGAATTGTAGTCACGTGAGTGTCCAGAAGGCTGCAGTGATCGAAAATGGCAGGATTTTTAGTTCGGACTAAACTGTCTTCCCTGCTCGTCTGCAAAGCCAGAATGTCCCACCTGGCTTTCTCGACCAAAGAAGTAGTAAGCATGTTCCAGGTGAAGCTAGTACACAACTATTGCAGTTCACAACTATTGTAATACTGTTATCTAAAACCAAATTCCACTTTAATTCCTCCGTCTATAAACTCGAAAAAGCCTAATTTTCAGGTTGGTGGATGCCGTGACGTGCGGAACATGCCATGAAACGCTGGTCAATACTACTTTGCCATAGAAACGGCTTTAAGTAGCTTATCTTAACACCGTTGCTTGCTTTAGACAATGTCAGCACGTATTTGTTCCCATGCACTAGTTTGTCATAATTTTCGTAAAATCCCGTGACATGCGAATGAGAAAGTCCCTTTCGGAATCAGCTCCATCACGATCATGTCGAGTCGTGCGCGAGTCCGAATTTAAAGCCCACGTATCGTTTAAAATAGTAGTGTGGTCATCGTGACTAAGCGGTGAGAGAGCTCAGCCTAGTTGCTGAAGGTCTGTGAATCTGGACGAATCCCTGGAAATGGGACTTTGGCAAAGTCCCAGCCAGGACTGCCTGCCAGGGTAGCGTGAGAAGATACCATGCTCCTTCAGTGGCTATGGGAACTATTCTGGACAATTTGGAATAATCTCTCGGCCACTACAATGATCGGCGGTTTCTCGGTTTAAATCCCCAAGTTGGTTCCTCCCTTTACCAGATATTTCTTCTCTCCTAAAAAATCTGGTAATGTTCAAAATTGAGTCGGTTCAGCTACACGCGCATTAAATTGCCTCGGCTGACTTTAGTCTCAAAGAAATTTATTAAAATAAAAAAGTTACAGATTCGGCACTATCTAGCATTTATCCAGCAACAACACTTGATTGCTCGAGCCATGCTCGAGTAAAGATTTCATGAGACATGCATAACGTGGGTAGTTTAATTCGTCCACTAGCTTGTCCCTTAGATGCTATTTAATGCTGGAAAGCAATTACCTGGGCGAGAGTGATGACGTCAGTATTCACAAAGTTAGTGCCATAGATATTGAGAAATTTACAAATTTTGGCTTTCTATTATCATACTACTTTCCAAATTCACGTAAATTAGGGTTACTGCCGATTTGGGGTTATACTCGTGATGAGGATAGCTTTCCACATATGAATCATGCCGTAAGGACTTATTTATATGCAGGTTGTCTTGTATCAAACTCATCTTGCAATTCTCACCAAATATTTAGCAAAAAGTTGTTTTTTATTGTTATTGTTTTGCTGGTATTATTGTTGTTAAATCCTTTTCCCATTCTTTGTTTCGACTTTTTTTATATATAAATTATTTTTTCGATGGTGACGTCCCCCATAAAGATTCAATATTTTGACCTTTTGAGAAGTTAACCAAATGTAAATATTTCTAATTTTGTTCATAGTGATGGGAAGATTATTAAATTTTGAGCAGCAATTATCGTCTTATAACCCGGAGACCACGGGGAAATAGGTATGTATACGGTTGAGTATCGGAATTCACGCAGAAAAAGTCAAATGTATTAGTATTAATAGCGTAACAATCCACTTGATAGTGACAGATTTCTGCCCTTGCTGTGCTATAATTACGCGGAATCCAAACAGCCAGCCAAAACTCTTGCATCCGGAAAACGAAATTCCATAAGACGGATTATTAATCGCCAAATTAATTTTAAAGTATTATGATTCGGTTCTAAAATAATAAAATATTTTTTGTGCCCGTTTTGCTATACAGAGGCTTGAATAAATTTTACTAATCACATAATTTGTAATCGCCTGTTATGACTTCCACCTTAATCCGGCTCGCTCCACCATCGAAAACAAAGTTTCGTTATTATCACCATGCACAGTGAAGTATGGGGCACCGTTTCGGACATTATTATATATTTTCCTAGTCGGTTTGGCAAAGGGTTTTTGTCCAGAGCCGTTTGAAGGAGTAGAAACATGTAAAGATAGGCCAGTATCAAGGACTGCGGTAGCGGTCCTATGTAAGCCTTAGGATGAATTTCCATGTTAAACGCCAAACTTTGAACTCCTATAATTTGGCCCAGAATTCACATAGACCAACGAAATTCGGTATTTGGGGTCGTGTTGTAACTATTTCACTGCATTACAAATTTTAATGACAACAATCGACCCGTTCGGCGCCCACAGCATGGCCATTTCTTGTTGTCGTTGTTGTTGTTGTTGTTGTTGTTGGGACTCTTTGCTCTCACCTGGTGACCGAACTACTGAACCGATTTTGAAGTTCTATAGCTTAAAACGTAGGTATGGACATGGCCTAGGGCCATTCTCAGGCTATTTTAATATAACTACAATATTCTTGACACGGAGAGCCAAATGGGCTAAAACTTTTGCTCTCACCTAGAGATCGAACCAATGAACCAATTTTCAATTTGTATAGCTTAAAACGTAGGTATTAACACCGACCAGGGCCTTTTGAACCCGATTTTGATGTGGCTGCAGTGTTTTAGTCGGTAGAGCAATTATTATTGCAGAGCACTGGGCAGAAATCATTAATGTGATCTTTGCCCTCACTTGGAGATCGAACCACTGTTACGATTTTAGAGTTCTTTAGCTTAAAACGTAGGTATGGACAAGGCCTAGAGCCTTTCTCAGGCTATTTTAATTGTAACTACAATATTCTTGACACGGAAAGCCAAATGGGATAAAACGTTTGCTCTCACCTAGAGATCGAACCAATGAACCGATTTTCAATTTGTATAGCTTAAAACGTAGGTATTAACAACGACCAGGGCCTTTTGAACCCGATTTTGATGTGGCTATGTTACGGTCACCTTCCGCTCCCAGCTGGCTTTGCCACAGGATGATGGAACACCCAGCTTCCGGGACTTCCGCCCGGATCAGAACACTCGGGACTGACTCAGGAGACACAATGGCCGACAACTGCAGCTCCGAGGCAACCAGCAGGAGTGGAACATACCCGGACCATCACTCCATGTGAATGAGATGTGAGAACTGCAATAAACCCTAGAACCACTAGCTGGACTTTTTGAATGATTTGCCAATTCCCGCAAGGTAAGAGTGTTGGGAAACTGGCGAACACAGTTGTGCCAGCCACACCGCCACATGGCCCCGAACACTGACGTAAGGCTTAAAATGGAGGCCCACAGAGTCCCCCAACATCGTGATGCCTATGAACAGGGACAGTGCTTAAACGCTCCAAAAAAAATTTTGCCTGTGTTAGTAAGCCAAGAACTGTGACTATCCACCCCTTTTGAAAGTAAATCCATATCGAACAATGTATTGTAATCAATGTTGTCATTGTCTTGCACGAAAGCAACACGTGGTCGACAAACGCATCTTGTATCAAACAAAGCATATCCAATTGACTGTCAAGATCTATTCCTGATTCTAGACTGCCGAAGCATCCATCCGAAATTTCATGTGGAAAAGGATTCAAATTGCATATTTTTTTGTCGAAATCCAAAATCATGTAGTCTTGCACGTTTTGTACACGATCTCCGTTATGAAAGAAATTGCGGATGCGCTCCCGCTATTCTTGAAACGAACAAAATTCGCTCAAAACCAATTCGTACGTTTGCAATTGTTTACCGTAGCCATCGAATATTTTAAAACGTACTCATCGATAGATGCTACCTTGTAAATCAACCTGGCACCAATTTCGCGACGATTTATTTGCTAAAACTATTCATTTTGGGCGATCGTAATCACAAACTGGTAAGATTTGAAATACGTTGTATGGAACCGCCATTGTCTAGTTCAGTCCCACCACGCTACACTCGCGTGTTGAAATCCCACTCGCACGAGATCCCCACGGGAACGACTTTCCCAGTATTCGTCAGCAAAGATGGCGGCGCCCATGGTAGGATCACGTAATGGCGGCACCTATAGAACTTGTTGATCGCAACCATAACTTCGCGCTGAATTTGGTTTAAATTGAATTCTGGTCTAGCACAACTAACATTTCATATATGTAAACGCACCCGCACCAATGCAAATGTACGCAATTGTCCAGATTTTTTTTATTTTTAAAAAAAAGCTGCAATTTGTATTTCTGTTATGTACAAGCGATTTTCATTCAAGCAATTGTCAACCTCAAGCGAAAAGTAATCACGCATTTTGCAATCAAGCACACCAAACGTGTGCAGATATTTACCAGTATTTACCACAAGAATGTCGCAATTTTAAGGGGAATCCATGTCAAAATTTTGCCCCAAACCCATGCCAAATTTTTTTTACAAACCCCATTTACCAGCATTGCTCGCAGTTGACTGTGGACCATGACATCCAGAATAACGAGATCGAAAATTAAATCAGCAGCAATGAATGAGAATAAGACTGAGAATTTAAACATGGAGGAGCCTGTTGTTTCTGATAATGAAGAAAATTCGGATGACAGTCCTTTTCATGATGCCACTTCTGAATTGAATGCAAATGCACTTGGTGATGAAAACGATGCACCTCAGGGTCAGAATTCCTCTGACTTTATTGATAGCAATAACTCTGAGTCTAATTGCAGCAGTGAAGCAGAAGACAGTACGTCTACAGCAATTGATGTTAATCTAGGTGGAGATGGAATAGTAGGTAAGACTGTTGATAAAATTGTCCATCCTTCTGACTTGAATGCACCCTCGAGCTCCCAAATTCCGTCGCAAGCGGATCTTATCAATCGCATGATGTTGCTTGAAGGCAGTGTGGCCACAATATAGACTAGCTTGGTCACCAACAAAGATAGCATACTGGGACAGCTTGACACCCACACTACTACATTTCAGAGAAGCTTGCACAAACAAAGCAGTGACTTTCAGGATAAACTGCAGCAACAAAACAAGAAATTTTCTGATGAAATCTCCAGTATCAATCAGTCATTTCAACAACAAAATGATACTGCTACTGCCAGGATCAGCTCGCTGCATACTCAGTTACTCAACCGACTGCAGACAGAAAATGACACACTGCTGTGCAAACTGAAGGAGCAAGACTCCTCCATCTCACGAATTAACAGCAGACTCGACATGTCTCTCAGCAATCTTGAAACGACCTTCAGTAAGAAGTTACTGGCTATGGACCAGTCACTTGTCAAACAGTCTGAAGCAACATCGCTCTTGAGCAGTGACATCAATGCTAAGCTGCAGTTGTTTTCAACACATTTTGGTGAGATCACCTCTCGTCTGAAAGCAACCCTCCCTAGCCAAGCTGCAACCGTACTAACTCCTCAGAATGGAACTGCACAACAACATGCCACCATACAGAGCACTCTCCTTGGAGATACTGGCAACTCCACGCAAACTGTGCACCCTCCACAGAAACACCTGACTAACCAGCCACTGCCAACTAACAGTGTTAGCAGCGTAGCACAACCTCAGAGTGGAGCACAAGCCCCAACCATCGGTCCTGCACAGTCGCATTCCCTTGACATGATGCCCTGGGTGAGAGCACTCGCAACAGTCAACCTTAAACCGCCTCATCTTAAGCAAGAAGAGCAGGTAGAGAATTGGCTCGAAAAGATGGATGTGTACGTTGACGAGAAGCAAATCTTGTGCGAGTCTCTACACAATCTCCTGAAATCAGTACTATTTGGCAAACATAGAGACTGGCTAAACAGCTACCCAGGTCCACTCACCAACTGGCCCGAGGTCAAAGCCAAATTCAAGAGAGTCTACATCTGGAAGAAGCCTGACTCCCAGTACCTGCTAGAAATAGCGAGCATGAGGCAGCAACCCCGCCAAACTCCACAAGAATTCGTGATCGCTATTCTTGCCACCTATAAAAAAAATGCAAAGCCCTCCAGCGTAGTCCGAACGAGTTCAGAACATCATCAGCAACATGGCTCCATCCATCAGGGACTGGGTAAATACCAGTAACCCTACAACGGCAGCACAACTTGTAGCAGCAGTGGACAACTTAGCCGACTGGCATAGATTTCCCCAGCACCAGGAAAAACAGAACAATGCCGCCACGGAAGACAACAAAGAGTCAACTGCACAGAGCATCGCACGCCCCGCACAAGCGACTAACTCGAACAAAGATCAACGAACGACAAGTAACACCAGCACAGCTTCCTCCGTAACGGGAAACAGGCAAGCATAATCCATCACCCGCCCACAAGCAAGGAGGGACAAAACGATGCAAGATAAGCAGAACGCCAAACAGCAGAACAACCAGACTGCCACTCAGAGACAGCCTACTGCAGCATGATCTGGTCATAGAGGAGCCTACTGGTTCCACCAGGCTCCTCACCAGGCTCCTCACCAGGCTCCAGGCTCCTCACCAGGCTCCTCACCAGCAGTAGGATCTGAACGCCGATGCAAAGCATTCACTGGGAACGGCGGCCAGCAAGGCGACGCCGAAGCTCAACGCAATGCAAAGGCACGCAGTAGACAGGAGACTCTTGAGTGGATGAAAACGCAGCCTTGCTACTCCTGCAGTGAGCTTGGTCACTTTTCCAGAGAGTGCCCCAACAAAGAAAGAACTGACCCGGTTTGCCTAATCAACGACCCCTTTCCTGTCATACTCCACATCGACATCTCGGTGAAGAGAAGAATGTTTGCAGCATGCCTTAACACTGGATCAGTAAAAAACATCATGAGCAAGGCATGGCTATATAAACTTGACCCTAATGCGGTGATGAAGCCATATGAATCTCGAACTTGCCGACGGCCAAGCAGTCATCACGCCACTCGGCGAAGTGACTTTGAAAGTTCTCTTGAACGGACGACACTCTTTAGTGGACTTCGTTATTTTTGAAAACTTATCGGGGAATTGTATCCTTGGACTTGACTTCTGCGGAAAAGCCCATTTGGTGTTTGATGTGGTGCATGAGAGAGAGGTTACTTCTCACAAGGTGGGAAGAAGGGCAAGCCTTTCCCACTTACCAACTGGATCACAGAAGACGATGTTGTCGTAAACAGGCCTGTATGAAAGGTGGCCTATGCCAAAGAGGAGAATAGCAACTTCAATGTCATGACGGATGAACAGTTCACCGAACTTGAAGACTTGCTGAAGATAAATGAAGACCGCTTCCTGGGTAAGTGTGGCCGCACGAACCTCAGGGAACACAAACTCGAATTTCGGAGCACAGCAAAACCACATGGGGCCAAGTACCGTCATCAAACACCCGCAGATGCGTAAGGACACGCAAAAGATGGTGCATCAACTTCTACTGGAAGACAAAATAGAGCCGACCGTGAGCGAGTGGGGATCCGCCTGCTTTATGAAGAAGAAGAAGGACGGAACATTCAGGCCAATTCTTGACTACAGGGAATTGAAAAACCAAATTAAAACAGACGGATTTCCTCGGGTTGATGAAGTTCTCGATTTCCTCGCAGGAAAAGCTTACGTCTCCATCTTGGATGGCGAGAGCGGCTTCCATCAAGTCTCGCTCAACCCAGACTCGATGGACTGCACCGCATTCAACTGCTCGCAGGGATCATTCAAGTGGAAGGTGCTTCCTTTCGGATCAAAAAACTCAACAGCAGAATTCCAGCGCACAATCACCCTCGCCCTCGGAGACCTCGTAGGCGACGTGTGTATGATCTATGTCGATGACATAATCGTGGCCACTACCACCTGGAAAGGACATCTGCAAGCCGTATCCAAGATTTTCGCCAGGCTCAGGAAGCACAATTTTACATTCGAAAGGTCAAAATGTAATTTCTGCTTCCAATCATGACCATTCTCGGATTAACCATCGGGGCAAACGGTATACACCTGAAAGGGGAGCACACTGCAGCCCTGTCAAGATTCCCAAGACCAAAGACTGGCAAACAACTTCAAAGATTCCTTGGCTTAACAAACTACTTCTGGAAGTTTGTCTGGGACTACGCCATGGTCGTCCGGCCAATGACCAAGCTACTGCGCAAGGACACTCCATTTCATTGGTCATTTCGAAGATGTCAAACAGAAAATCATCACATCCGACTGCCTGCAGATACCAGATTATTCTCTCCCATTTGAAGTTCAGACAGACGCATCCGACCAAGGGATCGGAGCCATCCTGACCCTGACGAAGGGAGGCACCAACTACGTTGTGGAATTTTACAGCCGCACGTTGAGCCCCAGAGAGCAAAAGTTCACCACTTTTGAAAAGGAAGCCCTGGCCATCATCGCTGCTATTGATAGGTGGAAGCACTTCCTAGAAGGAACAAAGTTTCTGTTGCTGACGGACTGTGAAGCACTAAAGTGGGCCCTTGCGAACAAATCAAACACAGGCCACACAGTTCGATTGGCACTTAAGCTACAATCCTACAACTACGACATGCAGCATCGTTCAGGATTGTCGAACGTGGTCGCAGACGCACTTTCTAGAGCACCCATTCCGCTTCTGAACATCAGACTTCAGCCTAGATTTGAAATAAGCGACAAAGACGTCCTCAGAGAAGCGCAAAAAGATGACAGCGACATCTGTAAAATCACTACAGTACTGAAGAACCCCGTCAACACCACAAACCAAACCTCTGAAAGAGGTAAGCACCAAATCCAGAGATACTTCGTGATCGAGGACCACCTCCTCTACTACGTTGACATGTCAGTGCAACACAGGGGAAACCCGAAGAATGCCTACAGACTGTACGTTCTGTGGAGTCGTCACTTGTGTGCTCCACAATGGCAGCCATCAATTTCATGTCAATATGTTAACCCTACCAAGATACCCCTTTAACTACTAATAGGCTGTTCCATAATTGTATATAGTCTTAAGTGCATCACATGACTTCCTTGTATATAAAGAGAAGTAAACAGAAAGTTCGCTGTCTTATCAGCTGTAGCCTACACTCTGGTAGTCCGTGTGTTTATTACCATTGGTTCCCACGCTGGGCTAAGGTGTGTCCCCGCCTAGGACATCACAGTTGGCGACGAGTCCGGTACCTTTGGTAATCTTTAAAAACTTAAGCTTAATCTGATAGGTCGTCAACCACATCTTTGATCCATATTTGTGGTAAGTTGCAAATTTTTTTCATTTTGGCAATGAAAATTAGTGCTCTGAATTCCTATCAGAGTTTAAACTTTTTCAAACAGTGTTATTTTGACGTGGTAGTGCTGTGTGGTACG
This sequence comes from Lithobius niger, assembly GCA_023313725.1. NCBI lineage: Eukaryota > Metazoa > Arthropoda > Chilopoda > Lithobiomorpha > Lithobiidae > Lithobius > Lithobius niger. The sequence goes on from JAHWFP010213619.1 coordinate 12,760, forward strand.
AAATGATAACAGTTAAATTTAGTACCTTAACAACTAGAACCGAAGTGGGCAATTGGATTTATTATGGTTAATTTTACCTTGGCACTGTTCTAGAGCGACGCACTGGCGTGTCCGCACAGGCAGTATTATAAACCTGAAGGTTCGGAAAATGCGCTGCTAAATTAACCCTTGTAAATTCGATTGTGCCATTGCCCATATTCGGGCTAGTGTGTGCCGGTGTAAAATTTAACACCGTAGGTTTATGCTCAAACTTAGTGAAATCTGGTCTGTGCTGAGGCTTAGGCCAGAAGTGTTGTTTTGTAAAACGTTGCAAATGGTGAACGTAAAACATTTTTTTCAAAGCCTAGTCCCTTTAAATTTAACTTGTAGGCAGTTAATTTATACAACTAGGTAGGCTACAGTCAAGCTTGATTTATTTCTGTGTTTAAATGAGTGACCGGTCTTGAGTGCTCCAGTTTAATCCTTGCATGTTAAACAGGATTGTAATTAAATTTAATTAAATTTCATTTTGTAGGCTTATGCCAAAGACAGGTGTCGGTAGCAAACCACCTGTAACTGCTAAAGTTAGCAGTGAAAGTGAAACTGAAAATAATTCAGTAGTGAACGCAAGCGTTAATGAACTAGTTCTAATTTAAATCTAAATTTTGAATCTAGTGATAGTGAAGACGACGTCAACATGGGTTCGTCTAAAACCTCTGGTTTATTTTCGGAATTCGATTGCGAGTCTGACACATGGGAGAAATATTCCAGCCGAATTCGTTACTTTTTTTTTAGCTAAAGAAATACCAGCAACCAAGCAAGTTAATTTTCTAATGGCATCTGTGGGCCAGAAAATGTTTGATAGAATTCTTAATATCCTCTCATCTGATTTGCCCGACTCATTAACATTTGATGAGCTCGTTAAAAAAGTTTTAGACGACGTTGAGCCAGTGCCCTCAGTGGTATCTGAGCGTGTTAAATTCTTTAGAAGACCGCAAAAATCAGATAAGAGTATCGGGGAATATTTAGCTGCATTAAAGCTAATGACGAAGTATTGCGACTTCGCAAAAATTAAAGACATTAACAGCGAAATGATTAGGGATCACCTAATTGGGGGGATCCAATCAGATGTCATTCAACGCGAGTTGTTGACGCAGACTCTGGATTTAAAGGCTACAACATCCTTAGCTTTATCCTTAGAATCTGCTGAAACAGACCAAAGCGTTTTGAGAAGCCATTCTAAAGCTGTTAACTACCGTAGCTAAAAAATCGGGCAAAACATCAAGTAGGCCTAAATCCACTAAGGATTTCATTTGCTATTGTTGCGGCAAAAATAGCCACGTGAAAACACGTTGTAAATATCGAGACTATACATGTGGCCGTTGCTACACTGTCGGCCATTTAAAAGCCGTGTGCCGAAAAGCTAGTCATTCGAATAGAACTTTAAAATCACTCGACCACCCTAAAGCAAGTTCTAGCACAAATTTTAAGGCTAGGCCGAACACAAAACAAAAGTATAGCTACAAAAAACGCGTCAACAAACTCGAACGCGATAGTGATAGTGAAGAAGACCAGGATGTTGAAGCCGAAAATTCAGAGTCTGGTTCCGGGTCTGATAACGATTCAGACAACGACTATCTTGTACTGAAAAATAATACTCTTGGACTGAGTCAGGCTGTGGACCAGATTTCAATTCCCCTACAAACCAACAAAATAATAGTAGTAGTTAATTCTATGAAAATCCATAAATGGAAAATGCCAGTCTGCCTAAATGGTGTCAAGCTAGAAATGGAACTTGATTCCGGGGCAGATGCATCCATTATCCCTATTGAGTGGCAACAAAAATATTTTGCGGACTGTCCTTTAAAACTCAGTCCGTACTCGATACACTCATACACTGACGGAATTGTGAACACGATTTACACTGTAAGTCTGAAGGTTGAAGTTCAAGGTCAAATCGAACATTTGGATGCTTTAGTTTCAAAATTATATAAACCTGCATTAATGGGAAAGGATTGGCTTTCTATTTTTCGAGTTAATTTCCATCCTTTTTACGACCTACAAACGAAAGTGAAACCTAAGAAAAGTGTTAAGAAAATTAAAACTAGCATTACGCCAGTTGACACTTCCGAAATAGTGAAGGATTTCCCGGAGCTATTTTCTGAAGGCATGGGTAAGTTTAAAAATTTTAAAGCCAAAATTCATTTAAAACCTGATGCCAGGCCTGTGTACAGTCGTGTAAGACCGGTTCCGTTAGCACTCAAAGAAAAGGTTAACCAAGAAATTCGTAGATTGGTTGGCCTTGGAATTCTAGAGCCTTGGAAACTTCTCAGTGGTCTACGCCGATCGTCATAGTTCACAAAGCGGATGGTCAAATCCGAGTGATTGGTGATTATAAAACCACCGTGAACCCTCAACTCGAAGTCGACCACTATCCAGTTCCCACGGCCGCAGAATTATTCAGTGAATTAGCAGGCAGTGACACTTTTTCCCTTATCGATCTTAAGGATGCATTTCTGCAAATTGAACTCGACAAAGAGTCACAAGAAGCTTTGACAATAAATACACCCCTGGGTTTGTTTAGATGGCTTCGCGTACCCCTGGGCCTAGCGTCCAGTCCTGGAATTTTCCAGAGGGTAATGACTCAAGTCACCAGTAAAATCCCCAAATGTCTCCCGTTTTATGATGACATCCTGGTGAGCGGGAAGGGGGGTGAGCATGACGAATCGTTAAATAAACTGTTAAATGCTTTACAAGATGCAGGAGCCAAACTTAGGATCGAGAAGTGCAAACTGTCGCGGCCTGAATTAAAATATTTAGGCCACATGATAAATGCAGAAGGCCTGCATACACTCCCTGAGGTTATCGAAGCAGTCACAAACGCTCCTAACCCAACATGTATTCAAGAGCTACAGAGCTTTCTGGGTTTTGTATACCATTACTCAAAATACCTACCGAATCTCGCTCATATTCTGTCACCAGTAACACGTTTGTTAAGCCCAAGTGTGAAGTGGGTTTGGGGGGCAGAATGCGACCGAGCCGTGAGTAAAGTAAAAGAATTATTTCTTAAATCAAAAGTTCTGGTTCATTACGATCCGAAATTAAAGCTCAAGCTTGTTTGTGACGGCTCACCCTAAGGGGTCGGCGCGTGCCTGATGCATGTCATGAAAAACGGTGAATCACGGCCGATAGCTTTCGCTTCACGTAACTCACTCAAGCGGAAAGAGGCTACTCGCATTTCGACCGGGAAGCACTCAGCGTGGCTTGGGGAGTGAAACGGTTTCATGAATACGTTTATGGTCAGCGATTCATACTGCAGTCTGATCAGAAGGCTTTAGTTTGGATTTTTGGCCCTAAAAAGGGAATACCGCAGATGGCAGCCGCCAGGGTTCAGCGTTGGGCAGTGATGCTTAATGCTTACGATTACAAATTAGAACACATTCCCGGTAAACTTAATTTGACGGCAGACGCTTTATCGCGTTTTCCCCTCCCAAATACCGAGGAATTCGAGAAAGCAGAAGAGCAGTACAATATTCTTGCTTTAGAAACTATTTCTAATCTTCCAGTTTTAAACGAGACTCTCGTTCTTGAAAGTAAACGTGATAAAATCCTTTCAAAAGTTTATCGTTATGTGAACCATGGTTGGCCTGACAAATGGAAATTCCCGATCTGTTACCGTACTTCATACGTCGTGCTGAAATCTCTGTCGAAAACGAAACCTTATTTTGGGGGTATAGAGTCCTGGTGCCGACGGCCTTGCGGAGACAAATCTTGAAAGATCTACACAGTGCTCACTTAGGCATAGTTAAATTGAAAAGTTTAGCTAGACAAAAAGTCTGGTGGCCTAAGATTGACTCTGACATTGAAAATAAAGTCAAATCATGCCAAAATTGTCAAGAGTATAAAGATACTCAAACGTCAGGTCCTAAGCATACGTGGGAATATCCACTAAAACCAAATAATCGCTTACACGCTGATTTTTTGGGGCCGATGGACAATTACATGTTTTTCATTCTTGTAGACACACATTCAAAAATTCCTTTTGTGCATAAAATGAAGTCAACAACGTCCGCGCGTGTCATTGACGTTTTAAACAATCATATAGCTTTATATGGTTTAATGGACAGCTTAGTTACGGACAATGCTGCCCAATTTTTGTCCGCAGAATTCCAAAATTGGTTAAAATCCAACGGAATTAGGCACATGACTGGGCCAAGTTTTGCGCCTTGGACCAATGGTTTGGCTGAGGTATACGTCCGTAATTTCAAGAGAGTCTACAAGGCCGCGCGGCGACAGGGGTCTACTATTCAAGAGAGTATAAATTCTTACTTGTTATCAGCACCAATCACTATCTCCGCTACAACGCAAGCAACACCCGGAAAATTATATTTTAACCGAGAATTAAAGTCTCGGCTGGATTTATTGTTCCCTGACCTTATTGCAGCCGTACGCCGTAAACAATTAAAACAAGTACAGAGCACCCACCATCGTGAGTTGAAAACGTATCAAATAGGTGAAAAGGTTTGGTATCGTGACTTTTCAACGACAAATGACAGGCTATGGTCAGTCGGTATGGTTAACCAAAAATGTGAAAATCAGTCCTATACTATCGTTGATACTAATGGTAATACGATTCGCAAACATCGCGAACATCTAAGGTTACATACCGCGGAAAATGATTATCCAGAACAGCCTCCAAATGCACTTGTTTCGACGGCAAAAACCAGTAATTTCTCCATGCATAATGAGAAAGATCACTCAAATTTCAAAAGCATGTCTTTTGGCGGCAAACAACGTGAAAAGCCAAGTTTCGCTGACGTAGTTCCTGAGCGTCGATCTCTCAGCCAATCCAGAAAGTCAATTTCTGTTACTGAGGGAAAAATTCCACCAATCCAACAGCTTGAAAAATCACCTGAGAATTTACATCGCAAGTCACCAGGTGGCAGGAAATCTCCAGCGAAATTACCCCACACACACGAGGTGGATGAGTCTGCTAACGTAAATAACCAATCACCTTTGGCTACTACCAGCGCCCCTCTTGAAGGAAATTCTAAGCCAGAAAGGTCGCAATCTCCATCGATTATTACGTCACCATCCACTAAGCAATCACCACCGAAGCCAGGTCATGCTAACAAAAAAGCAAAACCGAATCCCAATAAACGCAAAGTTGTGCTATCACCAACACAGGTTGATATTGCAGCGCAGCTTCAAAATGCTCATCGTTCAAAGAGACTGCATAGAGCTCCAGACAAGCTCAATTTGTAGTTTTTTTTTCAAATTTACCATTTGGTTACAACTTCTTCGTTTTTTTTTTGTTGTAATCCGTTATATATGAATTAAATGATAGTTCTTTTTAAACTGTAGCGAGTAACGCTAAAACGTTTTGTCCCCTAGTTATTCGTGCAGAGAATCGGCTCTGTTAATTTTAAAAATGTCCACCTTTAAAATTAGGTAAAAATGTAAGTGTATTTTGTTGTTCGTGTGAAAAATTGATTTCACGATTTTATCTTTTTTGTATCTTTTTGTCTTTTCGTGTACCTAAACACTTCTGACATCGGAACAAAAAATTGCTTGGAGCCGCAATTCCCACTCCGGTGAAGCCTAATCCAAAGCAACTTCTTTGGCAACGAATTCTCGAATGCCAGATGTCAAACCAATGCCACACCAATGCTGTAGCGTTTCAGCTGCAGAAATGGTTGCTGCAAAAAGAAAATTAACCAAAAAAGGCTACGAAAAATTAAACAACAACACTGAAAATTTTAATTGAATTTATTGTAAAATTGCTCCAGAAATCAAAACAGAAATTTAAAACTGGCAAGTTTTCAGTCAGTTTATTAATGTTTAATTTTTTGCTTAATCATGTACATCTTCAGTTCTTTATTTTTGTAAAACAGCTTTCAAAAATAGTGTTTAGTTTTTCCTCGAGAGTGAAAAATTATGTATCTTTCTTTAAAAATAGGTAGTGCACTAAAAAATACATCTTGCCTTCGTAATCATGATTTTATTTCCAGCTAGGCTTAGATTATTTTTTTTCTGTTTTTTTTTCGCTCGCTGCATTGTGGAGTCGTCACTTGTGTGCTCCACAATGGCAGCCATCAATTTCATGTCAATATGTTAACCCTACCAAGATACCCCTTTAGCTACTAGTAGGCTATTCCATAATTATATATTGTATTAAGTTGCATCACATGACTTCCTGTTATAATTGTATATAAACAGGAGTAAACAGGAAGTTCGCTGTCTTATCAGCTGTAGCCTACACTCTGGTAGTCCGTGTGTTTATTACCATTGGTGCCCACGCTGGGCTAAGGTGTGTCCGCGCCTAGGACATCACACGTTCCTCATGTCTGGCGCCATTCATTCCTGGCCGACCAACATGATCGCCCAAATGCTGGACATCTTGGAGAAGAAAAGACCACGCAACGCATGAGATCCGTCGCCTACTGGCCGGGCATGTTCCGTGACATAAAGAAGTATGTTCGGTCCTGTCATGCCTGCCAGATTACAAAGCCAACGAATTGTCAAAAGAAAGGGAAACTACATCCCGTGATTCCAGAACGACCACTCTCTCATCTGGGAATCGACTTTGTTGGGCCCCTTCCAGATATTGTAGGAGGAAAGAAGTACATCCTCGCAATCTACGACTACTTCACTAAGTACGTCTGGTTTGTCCCAACTCGACATTGCACGGCAAGAACTGCAGCAGTCAAACTCTTCGACAAAGTAATCAGAGAAAGAGAAGTCCCGAAAGCCATTATCACAGACAACGACCGGGCTTTTGCCTCCAAACTTTTCACAGTTCTTACTGCAATCTTGGGTATCAACGTCAAGAAAACAACGACGTACCACATGCCACCGAGCGTGCGAACCTCACAATGAAAACTTGCCTGCGTACATTTGTGCATGAACATCAGCAGAAATGGGGAACACTATTCCCGAACATTGAATGCGCCCTCAGGACAACACCAAACTCTTCGACAGGAGATACACCGTATTTGCTCATGTTTGGCAAAGATCCTGACATTCCAACTAAGGCAGTGTGTCTCCCACCGAAACCCCCTGCACAGTCCTTGGAAAACTACAAAACAGAACTCCAGGAAAACCTAAAACAAGCTAGAGATCTGGCAAGAGCTCACCTTCAAGAAGCAGCAAGAGCGGCGAAGCTGATCGCAACAGAACCACCCCAAAATTCAAGGTCGGTCAGCTGGTCAAGCTCAGATCGCACGTGCAATCCTCCGCCATAAAGGACATCGCAAAGAAGCTTGCACCACTGTTCGAAGCACTATTCAGAATCATCAGGCAACACACTGACTTGACCTTTGAAGTGCGGAACATCGATAAGTCTGAAGAAGTGAAGAACGTAGTGGATCTAGAACATTACTATGATATAATTACCATGGAACCTCACCTTCAGGATGAAGAGAAATTCGAACCCACACGAAAACAACTGCAACTCGAAGCCCCTACCACTCCATTCGACGAGGTGCTGGAATAGGGCCTACGCTCACGAAAGAATTCTGCAGATATTCAGACCTGCCATCCGAGAACTTTCCCTGGAAGACAGACGAATGGCTGCGATTGCATGCGGCTGGCGCATCCCGAATTCCATTCAAGTCACAGATCAAGACCGATTCATCTCTACGCAAGTTCTGCTTGACGCAATGCAGGGTAATCGAAAGTACATTGTACAAAGAGGTTCTGAACTCTTAGGAGTCAAAAGCTACCCACTCGGATCAATCATACAGCACTACGATGGTGAAGTTCTCGACGCTGGCTTCGTGGCAGATTTCGAAGACACAGCTTGACTCTTCTCAAGACCATACATCGTGATGGAAAGGTGTACGCAATTCAGATAAAAGCTGAAGTCCTGGCGCTCATCTCTCGAATTCCACGTGAGTATCTTTAACTTGGCACCACTAACTCTGAATTGGGCACCAGGAATAGTCCGGGAACTCGAACTTGAGAAACCTAGACTCCTGCGCCTCTGTCAACCTAACACTGACGCTTCTCCTGACTCTGAACCAGGATTATCAGCTGAATCGGAATACGAGAGCGACAATGAAGGAGAAACTGCTGACCCACTGACTGGAGCAACAGTCCCCACACAAATTTCTCCCGCAACGCAAGACCACTCAGACGACGACGAACCTGACCTTGGAGATGACAGTGCACAGGCCACCATCAGACCTGCAAGAGCAATCCGCAAACTGGCTCACTACAGGCTAGACATGATAGCCTTCGCAAACGAGACTCACACGCACCTACCCATGGCACAAGTCACCAGTGTGGACTGGCCATTCCAGGAATACCTTCACTAAATGTTGAAGACCAGAAAGCTTTAGCCAAGAAACTCTTGTGCATCGTTTAACCTTTTGTCATTCGCCAAGAAACTCTTGTGCATCGTTTAACCTTTTGTCATTCGCCAAGAAACTCTTGTGCATCTTTAACCTTTTGTCATTCGCCAAGTAACTCTTGTGCATCACCTAACCATCGGTCGTTCGCCAAGAAACTCTTGTGCTCGATGTACCCTTGTGCCTTCGCCGGGAAACTCTCGTGCATTGTAATCCTGTGCTTTGCGCACATTCCTGCTCCAGTAGCTGAGAAACTCTCGCAAACTCCAAGCAACTATCTCAAAAAATGACAAAAAGGTTCAAGTTGAACTTAACTCGGTGCCTCAAACACGTGCTGCTCATCGAACTCTTCTGCCGCAAACAAGCATTTAGTTCTTAATATTATTCACAGGCCCTTAGGCACATGTACACATTCACTGCGCACGAATTCCCTTGCACATCCTGAGAGGTTATTCATTTGGTGGCTGTAAAAGGTTTCTGGAGATCTTGCCCCTCGACTTATGCATGTTGCAACTGCATAAGGTACTGCTCTCTTTGTGACAACTTCTGTAAACTCTTTACCTTGGATTACAGTCTTACATGTAGCCTTCCTCCAATTGCATGAAAAAAAAATGCATCTGCATATATCCTGGCCTCTGGAATGCAAACCCCAACAGTTTCCTAATTGACTTGCTCTCTCCTTAACACCCCTATCGCGAAAAATTCACCAGGAATGCATGCTCCGTTTGGTCCCCTTTAATCTTAAAACCCTGCACGCTAATTCATTGACGAACTCGAATTTGCAAAATTTAGTTTTGAAAACCTAAACTTGTGAAAAACTGTGTTCAACTGGAAACAGATTGTTGAAAAAACCGAATATGTACTAATGCTTTGTATTTCTTTTCTGTATCTTCCCACCTAGCATTTGCGGGGACGGCAAATTTAGAGGGGGGGGGGTGCATGTTACGGGCACGTTCCGCTCCCAGCTGGCCTTGCCACAGGATGATGGAACACCCAGCTTCCGGGACTTCCGCCCGCATCAGAACACTCGGGACCGACTCGGGAGATGCAATGGCCGACAACTGCAGCTCCGAGGCAACCAGCAGGAGTGGAACGTGTCCGGACCATCACTCCATGTGAATGAGACGTGAGAACTGCAATAAATCCTAGAACCACCAGCTGGAGTTTGTGAATGATTTGCAAACGCCCGCAAGGTAAGAGTGTCGGGAAACTGGCGAACACAGTTGAGCCAGCCACACCGCCACATCGCCCCAAACACTGACGGAAGGCTTAACATGGAGGCCCAGAGAGTCCCCCAACAGCTACAGTATTCTAGTCGGCAGAGCAATTCATATTTCAGAGCACTGGGCAGAAATCATTAATGTAATCTTTGCCCTCACTTGGAGATCGAACCGCTGAACCGATTTTCAAGTTCTATAGCTTAAAACGTAGGTATGGAAATGGCCTAGGGCCTTTCGCAGGATATTTTAATGTAACTATAATGGTCTTGATACGGAGACCCAAATGGGTTAAAACATTTGCTCTCACCTAGAGATCGAACCAATAAACCGATTTTCAATTTGTATAGCTTAAAACGTAAGTAGTAACACCGACCAAGGCCTTTTGAACCTGATTTTGATGTGGCTGCAGTATTCTAGTCGGCAGAGCAATTATTATTGCAGAGCACTGGCTGAAATCATTAATGTAAACTTTGCCCTCACTTGGAGATCGAACCACTGAACCAATTTTAGAGTTCTACAGCTTAAAACGTAGGTATGGACAAGGCCTATAGCCTTTCGCAAGCTATTTTAATGTAACTACAATACTCTTGACACGGAAAGCCAAATGGCCTAGAACGTTTGCTCTAACCTAGAGATCGAACCAATGAACTGATTTTCAATTTGTATAGCTTAAAATGTAGGTAATAACACCAACCAGGGCCTTTTGAACACGATTTTGATGTGACTTCAGTATTCTCATCGGCAGAGTAATTATTATTGTAGAGTACTGGGCAGAAATCAATAAGTGGAGTAACAAATTTTTGCCAATCGCGCTAGAAACATGAAATTTGGCACACAAGTCTTGGAACCCATGAAATACCCCAAGTGTCTTCAGCACCTTCGCCCCCCCCCCCTCCCTGCACCCTCCGACCTGTTCCCCCTCCCAGGGGCTTTAGCAACAAATTCTTACAGATCAAGCTAAAATCATGAAATTTGGTGCACACGTCATTCTTGGCAGCATAAATCGAATCAGCCATGAAACCCACATGAGATACCCACAAAGGGACCCCTAGCACCACCCTGTGCCCCCTCACTGAGGTTTGATCAGCAAATTCTTGCGGATCGAGCAAAAAGCGTGAAAGTCGGCACTCAAGTCATTCTTAGCATTGCAAATCAAACCAAGCATGGAATCCCATCGAAATATACAAAGGGGCCCCCTAGCGTTCCCCTGTGCCCCCTCTCTGGTGCTTGACCAACCAATTATTGCAGATCGGGCTAAACACTTCAATTGCGATACACAAGTCATTCATAGTAGTACAAATTGAACTATCTATGGAATCCCATCGAGATAACCTACAAGGCACCACAACGATCCCCCCTAAACCCGTGCTTTCTCCATGAGGCCTGACGAACACATTCTTCCCGATAGTGCTAAAAGACTGAAATCTGGTACACAAGTAATTGTGAGCAGTAGAAATCAAACTAGCTACGGAACTTCCGCAATATTGTCCAAGACCCCTCAGCGCTTCCCCTCTGTTCCCACTCCATGAGGTTGATTTCCGAAAAATTCTCGTTGATCGTTCCCTAAAGCATGCGATCTGGTACACAGATCATTCCTGGTACTAGAAATTGAACTAGTCGTGAATTCCTATGAAATACCATCAAAGCCTCCCCCAGCATCCCCCCCTACCTGGGCACCCCATGAAGCATCAATGACCAACAAATTCTTGATGAATGTACTAAAAGCATCCATTGTAGCAGTGGAAATCCAACTACACATGGAACCCCATGAGATTCACCCACTCTCCAGTGCTTCCATGTGTCCTCTCCACTAGGTTGATGATCAACAAATTCTACTTTGATTTGTACTGCTAAGAAAGACTTGTGTACCAATTCACGTTTTAGCACGATCAGCAAGAATTTGTTGGTCATTTGTTAGCTAAAATTGGAATTTGGAGTTGGAAATTGGAATTTGTTAGCCAAAATTCATAGTACCAAAATTCGTAGTACTACAGGTGAGTGTGGTAGGGGGACAGGAAGGGGCCTTAGGGGATATCTAGAGAGATTCCATAGCTAGCTCGATTTATTAGCTAAGAATTGACTTGTGTACCAAATTTCAAACGCTTGATGTTCATAATTAGCCCAAATTCTGTCCCGTAACAGCTGTACTAATCCTGAAAATCGAACCAACGAACCGATGCTCAATTTTACAACATAAACCGTACATATGATGAAGGCCTGTGGCCTTTTGAACGCTATTTTAATGTGACTACAATTATTGTTGTTGTTCTTCTTCGGGAAATTTTGCTCTCACGTAGCGATCGAACCAAAGAACCGATTTTCAAATTTTATAGCTCTTAAAATTGAGTAGGCTTTCTTATGACAGTTAATTTAAGATGAACACAGTATTCTTTTCTGTGTTATTCTTGCTAAAACAATTGATATTAGTATTAAAAAACGCTTAAGCGTATAAAGTACGGATGTAAGCCTTAAAAAACTTAAAGCCGTAAAGGAACAGATATTAGAAAAAGACATGAAAGCCTTCAACATCGCACTAATACCTGTAAAAGAATCTCCAGCTTGTTTTTTGGGTCGCTGGAGATTCTTTTACACGTATTAGTGCAACGCTGATGGCTTACATGTCTTTTTCTAATATCTGTTCCTTTACAGCTTTAAGTTTTTTAAGGCTTACATCCGTATTTTATAAGCTTAAGCATTTTTTAATACTAATTGAGTTTTTAACTCATGAACTTTGGGAAAGGCCTTTACATTAAAATATGGACTATGGATTGAATATTTACATGACAACTTTGTGAAATGGCTCTTGTCAAACCTTAGAAGTTTGGCTTGGGTAATGAATAAATCATTACTATTACATTTAACAAATGTTAACGGTAAACTGCAGTGTTACACGTCATAAGTAGGTTGGGGGGGGGGAACGGAGTTTTGATGCACAGACCGACTTTGGATTGGCTTTGGGAACAGATCTTTGCAAGATAATTCGCATTAATTGAAGGAAAAGCTAGTTACAACATTCGGATGATCACTGTCGGAGTTTGATGGAGAATTAAAACAAAAATATTTACACAACAAATTCGTGTCCAGTGATTGCCGATGTCGAATTGGTTCGGACTAATGGTAGCATTCTGGAAGCAAAAGATTATTAATATAGTATAAAATGGATAAATAAACTAGCCTTAGTGAATACTATAACGCATTAGTTAAGTTTGGATGTTTAACTTTTAAGTTAAAAGGCAGTTTTGGATCTTAGTGGAAATTTTTCATAACAGTTGCACTCCTTCAAACACATTAAAAAATATCACACTTAAAATGTCTGTATCCACATGTATATGATGTTAAGTACCAATTAAGGAAGCCCCTCCTAATGCACAACTAAGCTAGTGTATGTGGGCTTTTTGACCAAAAAGAATAACGAAAGTAAATTACAAATGTACATCGAGTTTCAATAATGGCGGCCATGATGCAGGAGCGCTGCGGCAATTTTGGAGCGTTTTTCAAATGGAGATTGTGAAACTTCTGGATGGAATTTTGGTATTCGATTTTCCCCAAGAGGTAGCTATTGTGTCAGGCTATTAAATGGTTCCAAGTTGAGCCTTTTTTGTCCATTATTGAAGATTTGGCTGAGGGTTGAAGATCGGGATCTTTTTGCGTTTTAGTGCCCTCAAGAAAAAAAAATGTTCCATGAGTTTTTGATCTTTGGAGGCCATGTATCCTCTCCAATCGGTTTTTTGGCAGGCCGACATTACATGCCCCCGACAGAGGATTTTATTCAGGGTTCCTTAGAACTCTGAATAAAAGCTAAAAACAGAAAGGTTCGTGCACACAAGATATGCAAAAATCAACACTGCCAAGCCATGTAGCAAGTAATACCTAATAAATCCATATTGAGCATCACTATAAGGACAAATCCATCTCAAATTACTTTCATTCAATTCAGAATGAGATAAACTGGGTTTCATTCATTTTAATCAAAAGCTCCGTCACATCAGTGCAGTGGACCTTGCGTTGCCAACCCAAGCCACAGTGGAATAAACCGCCCCAGGACGTTCTCATTCATCAGTTCAGTGCAAGGCTTCAGTGTACTACGGTGGAACCAGAAGGACTTGACTGACAACACAGCGATTGTGTGTAAAAGGGTAAGTGCTCATAGGATATGCTTAGAGGCCGCCAAGCCGAGTGTTGTAGTTAAGAGCAATTATGTATTTTAGCTATTCATATACCAGCGTGCTAGGGGTCCTTAAAAGTGTATTTTTATGTGTAAACTTGCTGGATTTGGGAAAGAAGTCTTTTAAATAATTCGCTCTGTCCAAAATTAAAGTTCAAATTATTATGTGGCTGCATTTAATTTTCGTTTAAATATAAAAGCTTTATTTTGAACCCAGTTAACGTTAAAAGTAAAAAAATGTCTGAAAACATGGATTTAGACGAAATTATTAAAGATATCCAGTACAAGGATCTTAAGAAGGCCTGTACAAAGTTAGGCCTTACTGTAAAAGAAACTAGGCATGAAACAGTCATAGTACTGAAAAATGCACTAGAAGAAAATCGTTTAGACTTAAATAATGTTTACGACGAACTAGCAAGTGCTATTGAGAAACGTGAACCCACTTTCTCCAGAAAAAAGAAATAGCAGTTAAAGAAAATGAGCTTTTCCTCAGAGCTGAGGAACCCAAATTAAGGACCAAGAAGCCAAATTAACGATCGTTCGAGTGCTATGGAACTAGCTAAACTCTACAAACAGCTTGAATTAGCTAAGCTACAAGCTGCTAATGGAAACAGTAGCCCAGCTCCAAACAGAGCTCACGGCGCTCCCGCACCTCAACCAAATCCAGTACCACAACAGGGTAAAGTTGCAGATGTTGTTCGTCTGGTGAATAAGTGGACGCCTAAAACTGAAATAAATAGTTTCTTTAAAATCTTTGAAAGAACTATGGTTAGTCAAAAGATCCCTAAAGATCAATGGACAACAGGTCTCCTACCTCTCATGGGAGACATTTTAGTAAAGTTTGCGACCAGCTTTCCGACATGGAAATGCTCGATTACGAGGTAGTCAAAATTGTGCTTACCAGATTCGTACAAACCAAGGAGTCGTTACAGACTCAGTTTCGTTCACTCGAAAAGGACCCAGAAATGCAGTATCATGATTACGCATTTGACTTAGAAACGTTGTTTTCTTGGTGGCTAGCTCTAGCCAAAGTTAACAGGGGTTTTGACATACTTGTTAATTTTATGCTCTTAGAGCAATTTTACAAATCTTACCCTAACCAACTCTGGAATTGGATTCCCAATCAAATAAAGACGGGTACTTTGGCCGAAGCCGCCCAGCTATGTGACGAGTATACCACTCGAAACAAGCAAATTGCTACTGAAACTGCCACTCGTGCAGTCAAAGCCCAATCAGTTTCTGAGCAGTCAAACCAGGGTTCTAAACCTTCTGGTCAACAACGTGGTCACATATGTAACCACAACTCGACAGCTAAGCCGGCTGGAACTGTCGAAACTAAAACAAATGCCTCGGGGGGACTCTGCCACAAACGACAACTCCCCTCGTGAGTTTGATCGCCTTCATCAGTATGACGGCAATTGTTTTTTCTGCAAGCGCCCCGGCCACTGGTAAAACGAGTGCCGCTACTGCATCGCGGCTGAAAAGGCAGCTAGTGATGCAAATTGTCATTTCGTGAGTACTGCCCCTCCCGAAATAGTGTTATCAAAACACATACACGAATGGTCCGTAAACGGTCTTGCGCGACACAGGCTCAGCACACGACGTAGTGTCATGTGATCTCGTAAAACCCGAACAATTTACGGGTGAGTATACGCATTGCCATAATGCCTTAACAGAGCAGACAACCGCACACACAATTTCTCTAATTAACGTACAAACTCCCTATGGAGTCATCCAGTCAGAAGCACTGGTCTTGGATCACATTGGACCTCACTTTCAAATGCTTTTAGGAGTCCTGTCACAAAATGTGTTGGAGGAGAAAGGCTTCCCCCCTCAGTACGTTAATGCCATCACTCATTCACAGACACGCGTGAATGAGCAGCTACCCATCTTACGCCCTAATTATCGTGAGATTGCTACTGATAGCGAGGAGTCAAGCAGTGAAGCCGAACTCAGTGAGGTCCCTCCACAAACAGGGATGGAAGCTTTTGTCAAACCCCAAACCAGACAGTTTGGACGCTGCCATTTTAGGCCCACAAACGGAGCAAATTTTCAACTTGCTGAACATTGACAAAGCAGAGTTTCCTAAACTACAACACGAATGCCCAACTTTTAAGTAATGTTGGCAGTATGATGAAATTCCCGAAAATCAGCAAGACGAAAATAAGTTATTTTTCGTTGAAAACGATTTGCTTTTCCGTAAGCCTTTTCGTCCCGAAGGAAGGCTGCTAATAAACAGGCAACTTGTACTTCCTAAGGAGTGTAGGATTTAGTTTTAAGTACTGTGCATGCCAATGCATGGGCTGGCCATCTTGGTCGTTCCAAAACGAAGGAAAGACCACTAATTAATTTCTACTGGCCCAAGTGTTTTAGTGAATTGACCAGTTCGTCTTAACGTGTCTTACCTGCCAGAAAAATGGAAAATCTGGGCAGAAGTTTGTTGCCCCCATGGTGCCAGTACCCATGGATGGGAAACCATTAAATCGATTCATAGTTGACATCGTTGGCCCCATCAGATCTACTAGTCGAGCAAGCTTTAAATATCTTATCCCTTCTTGATCCAGCAACAAAGTTTCCAGAGGCTGTGCCCCTTAAAGAGGCAAACAGCCAAAGTGTTGTCGATGCTCTCCTTCTTATTTTTTCACACTAGGGTACCCCAGTGAGCTCCAGTCTGACCTGGGCTCAGTTTTTGTCTCCGAACTTACAACATTATTTCTCGAAAAATGTGGAATTAAATGTGTAAATTCGAGTGTTTCCCGCCCCCAGTCTAATAGTGTGGAACGTTTTCACAGAATGCTCAAAGCAGTGCTGTGAGCCGTTTGCCGCGAGCATCCCCAGGACTGGGAAAAATGTCTCCCCAGTGCAATGTTTATACTTCGCACAGCTCCACATGAGAGCACCGGTTTCACCCCAGCAGAAATGGTGTACGGCCGAAATTTAAAAGGCCCACTCGAGCTTGTAAAAAGACAATGGGTTGAACCTGACGTTTACCCATCCATCCTAGAGTACATCATGGATCTGCTACAACGATTCAAATACTCACGGGAACTCGCACAAGAACAAATTGTGAAAAGCCAGCTCAAAAATAAGACCTACTATGATCGTAAGGCAGTTGAACGTAAGTTCAAAGTTGGTGACAAAGTTTTAGTCCTCAAACCAGCTAGAACCAATAAATTAGAAATTTATTGTGATGGACCCTGTGATGTAGTTAAACGCTTATCAGATAGTAATTACCTTGTTAAGAAATCCTTTGGTTCTCAAAACGAAACCATTTACCACATTAACTTGTTAAAGCCTTATCTGCCTAGGGAAGGGTCTAGTAACCACTCATTTCTTGACGAACGTTCTTGAGTTTACTCACCACGAACATGTCTGGACAGGTCAGCCTGGTGACGGCCATCTTAATTCCAAAGAGCCATGAGTCTTTTCAAAAAGGCAGGTGATTTAACAGAATCACAGAGAGCCGAATTACTGAAAGTCTTTGACCAAGTGGATGGAGTCTTTTCTATTCTGCCGGTTCGTACTGACATTGTCACCCACAATGTGGAATTAATCGATTCGCAAACTAAGCCCTGTATATATTATAGGCACGCAAAATTCGAACGTGACTTGATTGTCACTGAGATCGAGCGAATGCTCAGTCTAGGTTTAATTGTTGAAACCGATTTCCCTCATGGTTCACCCATGATCATCGTCCAAAAAGAAGACGCAAGCCCTCGTCCTGTAGCTGACTACAGAGAGCTGAACAACAATACGGTAACCAACGATAACCCAATTCCTAATATTGAAGAATGTATTGAGCATGCAGCTAAATGGAAATATATCTCCATTTTTTATTTAAATCGTGCCTTTGGTAAGTGACGCCACAAGCCTCAATGCTGCCACCATCGCAACCCCCATTGGGAATTTGCTGCCCTCATGATGAACATGGGGATGAAGAATGCTCCATTTTGGTTCCGAAAACTAATGGACAATGTCACTCGTGGCATGGAGGAGCATGTGACTCCCTTTCAAGATGACACTGCAGTTGGTGCCGAAACGTGGCAACAACATCTTGAGAATGTTTTTAATTTTCTCTCTGCTGTCAAGAAGGCCGGGTTAACTGTTAATGCAAAAAAAATTGCAAGTCGCTTGCAGCAGACCTACCTTCCTTGGACATGAAGTGGGTAATGGAACTCGCACTCCTTCAGAGGTGAAGGTATTGGCTGTACAAAAATTCGTACGTCCACAAACTAAGAAAGATGTCCGTTCCTTCCTTGGTTTGGTTGGTTATTACCAACGTTACATTCCCCACTACCCATGTGAGCTTCCTATTCAAGATCCTACTAAGATCTTATTAGGAACCTAAACAGGATCTTATGCAAGATCGTCTAGGATCCTACACATGATCTTATAGGTTCCTGCACAAGATCCTACAGGACCTTGTAAGAACCTGTGCAACATCCTGCAGGATCTTGCAGGATTTTGCCGGATCCTAACAGGATCTTGCAGGATCCTGACAGAATCTTGCAGGATCCTAACAGGATCTTGCAGGATCCTGACAGAATCTTGCAGGATCCTACACTAGATTCTGCAGATGTATACCAGTTCCTGCAGAATCTTGCTGTGGAACTGCAGCAGCGCATTACCGCCTAAAACCTGCAGTATTTAAGTCTAAATTGGTATTTTTTTTTCTATTTTTCAGCTCCACAAAGTTTTTTCATTTTAAAAATAAGGATTAAACTCAATTGCTTTATTAGATATTACTCTCCTGTTACATTTGAATTCATCTTGATCTAATATATGCTGTCAAATTTAATCAATCAAAGAGAGTTCAGTAGGGCCACATCTACAAAACTGTTTACGATCAGGCAATATAAAATAAAGAACTTCTTTCTCAAACAATTTTGTTTTAATTGTTCGAATAATGAGCAGCTTCATTCCATGTGTTGGATATGTTGTAAGTTCCTGAAAGTTTTACTCGGTGTAGACAGAAACAAATTAATTAATAAGATCTTACTTTGATTAATTACAAGGTTTGCTGCTTACATAACAGCGCAAACAATGACAATTTAGAAACAGTACTTTGGTTGTCAGTCGTAATTACCTACAGTTCAACGATGCAGAAACCAAAACAATCCAAGTTTCACTCACAAATGGCGATTATGAGTTTGGGTTACAAGTTTATGAATGTGCAAGAGACGGCTCACAAGAAAATTGGAAAGCTTGTTCCCAGAACTGATTAGCAAGATTGGCAAGCACGAAAAAGTAATGTCACAAGCCGACTTTGCCGTCTGGGAGAAACAAGAGGGAGAATAAAAAACCCAAGGAAAATCTGTTGAGTGTGGGAGCACAAGTGCAAATTTCTTGACTGTTTGCTGAAGTTAAACCTGGACTTCTTTGTTTTCCACGTTGCTGAACTGTACATTGATTCGTCTCCGTAACTCTAAAGCACTGGAATTCTGTCATTTTGCCATGGAAAATCTAGCTGTTTGTGCCATAACTATTTTTTTCTAGTCCAAAAACTGTTTTTGCGTGCTTTCATGAGCGCAATTTTGTTGTAATTCATTTCCGTTGTAATGGTTTTTGTAGAAAAACTATTTTGTTAGGGAGAAATACGTGATACTTTTAAACACGCTGTTTTAAACAAGTTTGAGCTGCAAGATGGTAGCTGAATTATTTAAAATTTAAACTAATGCAAGTAGACCAAAGGTATTTACTTCCGTTAGCTGATGCAAGTTTACTCTTACACTAGCTTTTCTTTTTTTCAAACATCCAGCCATCCTCCCCCAAACTGATTTATTTAAAACTGACAGTTTCCCCGAGCCTTACTGTACCAATTTTCTGGATGAAAAATACAAACTGACTCTCCACAAAGCAAAAATAAAAGCCATTCTTAATTGCGTTAAATAATTTTGAAAAAAATTTCTCGATTTTCAACCATTTCATTTACTTTTGTTTTAAAATTGATTTAAACATTCCCTTTATTTTACGAAAGCAAATGTATTCAGTTATGTGTGCAGAGGAACCCACACGTAAAACAAATATAGCGTGGTCCACCAAAAAAGGATACCCCAAAATCTTTAGTTAAAAAAAGTTGACCACTTCTCCGAACCCAAAAGTTAATTCTGATTGAAAAATAACCGAGTCTTATTTTTCCAATTTTTTTTTTTTTTTAAAACGAACTTAAAACTTCAACTTTTTTTCACGTTACTGATAGGCTACTAAAGTGCATCATGGCTACACCAAATGGAAAACTGAATTTTTTCAAAAATTTCACGCTTTAAAAAAAAATAGAGATCATGTTTCTGAATCAACCTTTTCTCACTTGAGTAGATTCCAGAAAGTATCAAACTAATTTTCGTATTTCCTGGCCATGTGGGCGACTGGCTACATATTTATTTTTGTGAAGGTTGACGTGTGAGCTCCTTAAATTATTGAAGGTAAAAATGGTTTAATTTGTTAACTAAAATACCACCACAAAGTTGTTTCTCTACATATTTTCTTAAACAATTGGTGTCGCCTTAGCAGATTTTTAAGATTTTTTTGTTGGACAGTCCTTTAATTTTTTTATAAAACTGATGCCACTGTTAATGGAAGTTTTTAATTGCCGGTAGTTGACAACCACATAGACGATAATAAGGTTAGGGCTGCTGTAAACCCATTTTTTTTCTAAATCGATGGCCGACGGCAGACACAGAACCAACAGAGGCAGGTTGCAGAATCTTGCTTCTATTTCATTAATAAACTTACTAATCCTGCGGAAAGAAAGCCGTAATTGTCGCAGAAAGCTATACATATCTCTGCCGTGGGGCCCGATGCAACACTGAAATAGGGTACGCAGTTTCAGTGGCTTTCCATCGTACAACACACAATTTCAAAAATGCAATACTAGCACATCAACTTACACAGTATTGGCGAATTTTCGACAGTTTTGAAGAAGTTGTTTTTGTCACTTCCTACTGTCTTCATCAGGCCATCAGCAATGCGGTTTTTTCCGGTTCACATCTAAATTTGTTGATGAAGACAATACGAAGTGATGAAAACACCACCAAATCCTTCAAAACTGTCGTAAATTCGCCAATACTGTGTAAGTTTAAGTGTTAGGGCCACTTAAAAAAAGAAAGTTGGTTCTCGGGCATTTTTCTCAACAAATCCATGTGGGTGGGCGAATTTTATTTTTTTTTTTTTTTTTATTTTTCGACCCTATTTTTCCGTACATTTTGGGGAATTATTTTTTTAGTTTGAGTAAAATAAAGAATACTACCCCTTAATGCTTCTTACCACGTGGCCACACAATTACTTAGCGAGAAGAATTGTAATTTTATATTTCAATTTCTCAAAAATTTGTTCTGTAAATTTTGCTATTTTGCCGCGTCGTTTCTTTTTATTTCCCGTCAAAAAATATGTGCGGGAAGGCCTGAGAACCAAATTTTCTTTTTTTAATAGCCTAGTATGGTTTATTTATTACGGTTTTGTAGTTTCAAGTATACCGTACTGGCCTAAATATAAAATGGTATTATTTTCCGAATTTGTTTCATTAAAACTGCATCTTCGTCTTATATTCGCGACCAAATCCATTACTCGGCCAAACTTTGACCGATTTTGAAGTTTGAATATACCATTCGAATAGTTTGATTCTGAATCAGCATTGGCTGAACTATTCTATAATATCAACTAAATTGGTAATAGAGGCACTGGCAGAATCTTGGATGCAAGTTGTCTGCCTTATAATTGTCCTAGTTCATTTTTGTTGAATTTATGAGCTGATAAAGGCAATTCGCCTTATATTCAAACCGTCTTACCATAGGGCCAGCATGGTAAACAGAATTTACACTAAAGCGAAAGATTAAACTTGGCGTGTGCTTAAAAGTCACTAATACACTTTTACCAAACGAGTTCAATACAACTGCTATTCATCTTATCACCTTGTATGCATAGTTTCAAAGGAGAAAAAAATTATTCATCCTAATGAGTTTAATAAGGTGCTGTGGGAAAAATTATGTACCCGTCCTGCAAGTATCAGAGGCTACAACCCCCATCGAATTCAAACAGCAGACAGACGGTCACAACAACGAAAGCGGTGATGTTGTAGCCTGAACAAGCAATCGACTGAGCCCCTCAACACCAGAAAAGCCAGACTATCGAAAACTTGCAACGATATTGGGATGAACAAAATCTTTTTCCTTTGAAACTAAGCATACAAGACAAACAGATGGACTCAAAACTTTAAATTAAGTGATGTGACATTTTTAGATTACAGTTGCTGTTGTTAACTCATTTGAAATTGTTTGGTAGTGACTTTTTAATTTATATCGCATCAAAGTAAAAATCTGTATTAGCACGAGCTGCTCAAGTCACAACATTTAAAACACATTGCTTTTTCAGACAACCTAAAACGGTAGCTTGGTTCCATTTTTCAATTTGTTGCAGCACTTTTTTTATATTTATTTTTGAATAAATGTACACTAGGCCTTCTTGCGGATTGAATACTAGTCCTACAAGAAAATTCAATCCAAGACAAGCAACATTGGAAGAATACTAACATACACCTACAAAAAACAATTCAGTAAGAAAAATTGTTAGGCCTGAAAGTTTAAAACCTCAATTAGGCTACGTGTCCGCCCTAGTGGAAATTTTAGCCAAGGATGATGAATTTAAATCATGATTTAGGCTACACCAAAATGATCTACATTAAAAGAACCAATTCTAATGCATTAGCCTAATTTAAATTTATCAAATTTTATTAGGCCTAAAAAGGAACCAAATACCTTTGGTTCTTGTAACGTGACCGTGCCTAACTTTTTTCTTCAAATTTCAGAGACCCTAAATGTTTTTTTAAGTTCATTTTTTTCTTATTCGTATTAAATCAGTCGTACATATTAAAGCGCAAAGGGAAAACAAATGGGACCGCAGGAAAAGGCTGTCAGATACGTTGCAAAAAAAAAACTTAATAATTTATATTATTTAGGCCTACTCGTAAGTCGATGTCAACTGCTGTGGGTTTATGCACAAAGTCGAGTGTAAAAAAAAAAAGTGAAAAAATATATATATTCCGGCCTACCAACCCTACTTTTTTCCTCGATGTTACAGGAACCAAGACCATTTTTTTTAGGCCTTAGCTTTTTAAACTATGTTCCTAGGGCCACAAAAAAAAGGTTTACAATTGTTAGTCATTTATCTCTTCCAAAAGGGACAAGGTCTCCATACTTTTTATTTTGGTATTTATCTTTTGTAAAGTGACTTTGTTTTTAAGGGGCAAAACATTCAAATCTTAATAAAAAGAGCTGCAATTGGTTTGCTTTACAACAACCCAGTTGTAGTCTTTTGTGCAAGCTTAATGCTCAACTCTTTTTTTGGGACAGATTTGTGGTTTTTCGAAATAACGTGAAAACCATTTAAGCACTCGATTTGAAATTAGCATCACTCTAAAGCTCCCGAAAAGACGGTTAAAATAGTGTATTGGAATGTCAAAATTGTTCAATTTTTGGTGAAATTATGTGGGAGCAAAATACTTTCCAGTAATGATAGTAATTTAAAATATGTTAACCAAACGGTTTGGTTAACATATTTTAACATATGGCTATCATTACTGGAAACCATACACACTTAAGTACCAAGGTATTTATTTTTCGTTTTTTTTATTACGCAATTATTGAAAAGGTGGAACCAAACTATTTTTCAAGCAACTGAATTTGTAGTTTATGGAAATATTAAAAAAAATATTGGACACCAGCTGATCTCTGAATTCATTTATGTGTCTCAAAACAGATAAGCTACATTTTATCAATTTATATTAGACACGAATATCACAAACTAAAATGGGAACGTTGGAACTAGAAATCTTGTTAAAAGATGCAGAGTTGTATCACTAATATCTGTGTACTACCTGGTCTTTGTAAAGTTAGTACCGTTGTATAAAGTTTGTCCCATTTACGAAGATGTACGCAGCTAGCATAAGCTGGAAGTACTACCATGTAAATAGGTTGTTCAAAGGAAACAAACCGAAAAACGAACAGAAATCATCGTCGGTCAGGTAGATGCACAAAATTCAGCAAATCCAGCGTAGCCACGGCAAGCGATTTGGCCATGATTGGCAGCTTCTCCGTGCGTTCAAGGTCAAAGACATTCGGCCTAACTGCTGTAATGATTATGCCGATTCCTTTTTACTAGTACGCTGCCTTACCACAAAGAACATTCGTTCACGTATTGAAGTGTTCGTTGTTGATCAGGACAGCTTTAAACAGCTTTCCATATATGATCACACACAGAAACGCACATCACGATCCTCGTCACGATCACACGCTGTCACATCACAGTGGCATCCATAATGGGAAAAACTCCGCTGTGGTTGGAAAGCAAACAGCACTGCCGTTGGACAGCTACGGATCACGTGATCGTTATTTGAAGCAATCTGCTTAGTTGACACAACAGCTGATAGAATTTCACGTGCCGTGCTCCTAGTTTACGAATTTTTAAAAAGAATGAATAATCAAAGAATAAAAAGCATTAATACATGTTGCGTTTGGTAAAAGTAAAAGCAATTACAACTTAAAACAAACCGATCTGTTTACGTTTATAGCAAGCAGACCCCTTAGCTTGGGGTTTCGAGAAGGGGGACGGGAGCGAATTTTGTTGTATGGTGGTTTGTGGAGGGGTCAAGTGGACCATCTTTACTTTCCTATTTTTTTTTGTGATTGCGTTTTTTTCGGTAGGGGTCGGAGGGAATCGGGGTTACGGATGTGAACTTGTGCTTTGTGAAATATGGTTTATTTTAATTGTACTGTATGCAGGTACAACTTTAGTGAAACTGCCAACTATTTTTTTTTCTTGAATGACTCGGTGAAGAAAAGGGACAGAGGGGACCAAACAAAGCCGGCTAGAGGGTCTGAGGGAGTGCTTTTAGCTTCCCCGACGGGAACTGTCAATTCCAACTGTAGAGCAACAGAAATAACTTTTTTTCCCGTTGAAAAACTCGGTGGGGGGGAGGGTTTCAGAGGGGGCCAAACGCAGACACAACTTGGGGCAAACAGTCAAGAACCTTTTTCCTTGAATGACTGGAGGGGGGGGGGGGGGCGCCCCACAAAAACATAGTGGGGGGGTGGGGGGGCGGGGTGTTTGCTCCCCCCAGGGACTGTCAACTCCAACTCCGGGCAATGTCAATAAATTGCCCGTCCCCCCCCCATTTGTATAACTGGAGGGGAGGTTCTGGGGGCCAAACAAGCCATGCAGCTAAGGGGCTGAGGGAGTGCTGTTAGCTTCCCCGGCATGGTTCGTGGCCCCAGAAATTGAAACATTTTACATTACATCGCTGCCATATCAAGCTTCCAAATAGTATTTTTTCACTATTTGTTTAGCATTTTAACATGTTTTTTTTTTTTGGGGGGGGGGGGAAGAAAACCCAGCACCCTTACTCGTCTCTTTTCTTGCACACTGCCTTCCCTCCCATTGTAGAACCGGGGTTACATGTGATTATAGCAGGGGGATGAGATAATGTTATAAATATATCCCATAGCTGCTGAAGAAGGATGGTAGTCCCTCACATTTCCCAGGCAGGGAGTGACTAGCAGGGATTTGCCCAGAGTCCCCTTTCCAGTCACCAATCACATAAAAATCAATTAGAGTAAAAACTTAACCTGTTACTTCTCGATTGAGCATTTGAATGCACCAATCGAAATGATTCGCTTGCTTGCGTAGCTAACCAACCAGAAGTTACGTATTCTCAACGTATTGGGAAAGCCAATATTGTGTAGGCTACCATGAAAAGAACTACAATGCAAAGAACGAGCTGCATTCTTGTAAAGTATTTAAAAAGTTAGGACGAGGTGACGTGTTTTGAAAAAAAAAATTTTTTTTAATAGTTTCAGTAATTCTGTAGCCTATTTGAATTGATAGAACAATACAAAATTTGTGAACAGTTCTTTGCAGGTATACATCCATCTAGAGACAGGCTAGTTAAAATTAGTACAAATGCCTCCTTGTGAAGATCAAGTGTGTTACAGCATGATCGAAAAACCTCTAATAGCTTTCAATTGCTGATTTTGTTTTTCCGGAAACTGAAGCACATTGTGTATTTGCACCAAGTGCCATACGCCAGTATTGGATTTCGCACACGATTTCGCTCTTCGCATACGACTAAAATATCTCGTTAATGCACTAAATTGCTGCACATTGTAGCTTGGAAAGATACTTTCATGCCGGTAACACATTTATTATGTTAAAAAAATTACAAAAGGGTCTGGTAGAATTTGGCCTGAGAAATTTTTGAAGGGCAAATTTTGATAAACGTTAATTTTTTAATGACCTCTAATAAATGATTTATATGCACATATTAATTGTTGCCTTGTGGTCCTTTCTCGCTTTAGTAAAAGGGATTCTTGGGAATTGCTGTCAAGTAGCTACCTCGATAATAATACAAATATACTGCACACAAAATTGTGTGATCTAATGATTATAATTATATTAAACTTAAAGGTTGAAAAAAGAATTAAAATCCTCTATAACGCAATATTGTACCGACGTGCCTACAGCAACTTATAAGATACACAAGTTCCTATTCAAGTATCTTACCTTGCAGGATCTTACATGATAAGTTCCTATGAAACTAGTAAGATCCTGTTCAAGATCCTACCAGCTTCACAGGAGTTTTGCAAGATCCTGGCAGATAAGATTGGTGAATAGGAACTTATGCAAGATCTTACCCCTGACTAGGATCTTACATAGAATTTTACCAATTTCACAAGATCTTGACAAGATCTTGTGAAGCAGGATAAATCAAAAGGATCTTGTACAAGATCCTGTAAGATTTGTGAAATCTTACAAGATCCTTTAGGATTTGTGAAATCTTACAAGATCTTGCAGGATCCTGATAAGATCTCAACATGGGTATTCAGAAATCTGTGTATGCCTGACAGACTCCCTGAAAAATTATGCACCAGATCCCGTTCTTTGGGATGATTCAAAGCAAAACACTTTTGAAACTCCGAAAACTGCCTTAGTGACGTTTCCAGTCCTAAGAGCGCCCGACCAACCAAACCTTCATTCTACAATGTGATTGTTCAGACCGTGGCATGGGCTGCGTGCTTTCACAACAGTTTGGTGAAGATGAACACCCCTGTCTTTACGTCTCACGTAAACTGACAGTCCGTGAGCAAAATTATGGGATGACAGAGAAAGAATGTGCGTCTTTGATCTGGTCAGTGGCTAATTTACGACCCTACTCTTATGGGACAAAATTTATCATTGAGTCAGATCATAACCCGTTACACTGGCTCAAGCAGATGTCTGGCAACAACCCCAGACTGCTTAGGCAGAGCCTCACCCTTCAAGATTATGATTATACTGTCCGGTACAAACCTAGCAAGCTTCACTTAAACGCGGACGCGTTCAGTAGATATTTTGTTTAAACATTAACTTGTTAAAACTCATCATTTTCAGTAAAAATTGACTGAAAATTATTTTTAACTGCATTTTTAATTTTGTTAAGTGGTTTATTGGAAGTACGTCCACAACAAAAGCAACTTCCAGTTAATTCCCGTTTTGGCCTTCACATCTAAATTTTAAGTGCCTACGCTTTACTCTCCTTGTCATTATCAACGTCTCCCATTGTGGGAGAATAATTGCAAAGATTGTAACGACACTAATTAAATATTCATTAGAAATATTCTACGGAAGTTGTAACCTGTCCCCAGTTAGCTCCTCTTTAAGTTTGTACGAAATGTCTTCCTTCCCAAAAAAGATATCTGTCTACCCCTGGGAGATAAAGGATAGCCCTGTTTTATAAGGTTGTTGCTTTATTATCAATAAACCTCCCAGTGTTGTATTATTATGTTTAAGTTATGGGCCGTACCTTAAACCCTTCAGTGTTAATTTAACATGTAAACAAGGTTTTCGGTAACCTTAAATCATTCTCGTGGGAGTAGTTACAGTAAATAGAGCTGGTCATTTTATGCATACCCACAGTATACAATTTTCTAACCCCTATCGCAGGCTAGGTTTATTGCTATGCGTCCGTCGGTTTTGATCGCAGCTTACCGGGATAAAAAAAAGCTAAACTTGAGGAGAAACAGAATGGCTAGGGACATATTACCAGAGCAATAGATGGCGTCATTTATCTGTTAAAACGAAACAAAAGCCATAACTTTGTACTTATATCCAAACTTAGTGTGTTTCTTGATTTAAATGTATTTTGCCCCATTTCCTGAATAATTGTACGATTTTCCTGAATAATTGTACGATTTAGTTAATGGCTGCAAAAAAAGTGTTCCTAACTTGTAACTTTTATTTTTTCCCAAATTTTTCTAAGCCACAAAAACGTTAGTCCCCAAAAAATAAAAAAAGGTAAAGTTAATATTTTTGTAAACAGTGTAATTTCTTTTTGTAAAAGGATCCTGGGATAGGAAAAAGTATCCCCCAGTAATCTCATTTTTTTATGGTCCCCGGACGGGCCGATCCTCCTCACACAAACTGGGGGTACCGGGACATCTCACGTCTGGCGGACATCGCATCTTACTGAAGGGGCAACTGTTGCTTCCTGGCGCCGGCAGTTGTTGTTGCTTCTGGGCGGTGTTTGTACTGTTTTTGACGGCAGTACTGACTTCTGCTTTGTGATCGTGTTTACTTGATCACTGGCATCTACTTCGTGGCCTTTTTGACGGGACCACAGACATCTACGTGGAAGTAGCTTGCATCCTTCTAGAAACTTGGCATGGTAGTATGGCAGGGGGGAAACGCTTGTAGGGAACAGCACCTGTTGATCCCACCACTGCCACCAGGTTGTAACGGCGGACGCTACGATGGCTGAGGTGCTTGTAACACCCCCCAACATCACTGGTTGACGAGTACTTCTTAGCATAAGGTTTTGTTGATTATTACGACTTTTTACGATAATAAGCACAGCTTGGGGCTACAGTCCCGTCATGGGGAATGAAGCGTTGGTCTCCTAACTATTGGCCTAACCTTAATGCTGCCGGTAATTTCACTGCCACCAACGGTGGAATTATTTTAATTGTTTAAACGAAGTATAAAGCTAAAAGGGCTGTATAATAGTTTACACTGGAAACAATTAATCCACTAGGGAACAAACCTGAGTTTAAAACTCTTGGTTTTATTTTTAAAACATCAGAAAAATGAATACATAAACATTTTTACATTAGATTCACTAGTTTTGGCTTTTACAAGTTTGAAAAGCAATGACACTTGAATTTACATTAAAATTCGTTTGGACGAGAACAATTTTTTTAGTTCTCAAAAACACTTACAATTTCGAGTAGAAAAAGAAGTTTTTATCTTGGGTTCCAATCCAGGAATACCCAGCAAGCTGAACCGCATCCGTTAAGTTGCAACTATATGTGACAACTATTTTTCAAGTCGTCCAACAGTTATTTTCCCCGAATCCACGAAGATCAAACCGTCCTTTTGTTTACATTTAAGTTAGTTTAAAATGAACAAAGAAAGAACTTGGCTTTTTAGAACGAGATGCCTACTCTTACATCTAACATTATGGAGGTAGGGACCAGAAATGCCGATGGGGCTTACCAACCATAAAGACTACAAGCTAGAGGTTAGTTTAAGTTAAACTATAAATTTAGAATTGGGGATCCTAAATGTGATGTCCTAGGCGGGGACACACCTTAGCCCAGCGTGGGCACCAATGGTAATAAACACACGGACTACCAGAGTGTAGGCTACAGCTGATAAGACAGCGAACTTCCTGTTTACTGCTCCTTAAATACAGGGAAGTCATGTGATGCACTTAAGACAATATACAATTGTGGAACAGCCTATTTAGTGGTTAAAGGGTTATCTTGGTAGGGTTAACAAATAGACATGAAATTGGTGGCTGCCATTGTGGAGCACACAAGTGACGACTCCACAATGCAGCGAGCGAAAAAAAAAAACAGAAAAAAAAATAATCTAAGCCTAGCTGGAAATAAAATCATGATTACGAAGGCAAGATGTATTTTTTAGTGCACTACCTATTTTTAAAGAAAGATACATAATTTTTCGCTTTCGAGGAAAAACTAAACACTATTTTTGAAAGCTGTTTTACAAAAATAAAGAACTGAAGATGTACATGATTAAGCAAAAAATTAAACATTAATAAACTGGCTGAAAACTTGCCAGTTTTAAATTTCTGTTTTGGTTTCTGGAGCAATTTTACAATAAATTTTAATGTTGTTTTAGTTTTCGTAGCCTTTTTTGGTTAATTTTCTTTTTGCAGCAACCATTTCTGCAGCTGAAACGCTACAGCGTTGCTGTGGACAAACATCTGGATTAGGCTTCACCGGAGTGTGAATTGCGGCTCCAAGCAATTTTTTGTTCCGATGTCGGAAGTATTTATGTACATGAAAAGACAAAAAAGATACAAAGAGGATAAAATCGTGAAATCAATTTTTCACACAAACAACAAAATACACTTACATTTTTACCTAATTTTAAAGGTGGACATTTTTAAAATTAACAGAGCCGATTCTCTGCACGAACAACTAGAGGACAAAACGTTTTAGCGTTACTCGCTACAGTTTAAAAAGAACTATCATTTAATTCACATATAACGGATTACAACAAAAAAAAACAAAGAAGTTGTAGCCAAATGGTAATTTTGCAAAAAAAAACTACAAATTGAGCTTGTCTGGAGCTCTACGCAGTCTCTTTGACCGTTGAGCATTTTGAAGCTGCGCTGCAATGTCAACCTGTGTTGGTGATAGCACAACTTTGCGTTTATTGGGATTCGGTTTCGCTTTTTTGTTAGCATGACCTGGCTTCGGTGGTGATTGCTTAGTGGATGGTGACGTAATAATCGATGGAGATTGCGACCTTTCTGGCTTAGAATTTCCTTCAAGAGGGGCGCTGGTAGTAGCCAAAGGTGATTGGTTATTTACGTTAGCAGACTCCTCCACTTCGTGTGTGTGGGGTAATTTCGCTGGAGATTTCCTGCCACCTGGTGACTTGCGATGTAAATTCTCAGGTGATTTTGCAAGCTGTTCGATTGGTGGAATTTTTCCCTCAGTAACGGAAATTGGGGGGGGGGGGGATTGAGGCTTAATGGCGCGTCGACAACTTGGTCATTAGCGCCAACCTCAGTCACAGAGCAGTGGTCCGGGTTGCCACTGCACCACACATTACAGAGATGTTATTCAAACCCCTAATCTAAATCTTGTCATACATCTGTACCTCCTGCAAAAATTGAAAAACACCGGACAGGAGGACAGACTTATCGCCCAATTGACGCGCAATGTCATGCGGAAGATGGAACCGACGACGAACACCATCAAGATGGCGACAATCCACAAGTAAGTGCCGGACCGTAAGTGGCCGTCGACACCAAGAACATTCAGGAGGGTCAACCCCCCGCAAAAGGAAACAGTGAGTAAGCCGGGTGTGACCAATCCGCAAACGGGCCAACACAACCTCCTCACGGCGACTGCGGCGACACACCGAGTGCCACTCCTCGACAGTGCCTTTAATGGTCCAGAAATTGACTTTCTGGATTGGCCGAGCGATCGACGCTCAGGAACTACGTCAGCGAAACTTGGCTTTTCACGTTGTTTGCCGCCAAAAGACATGCGTTTGAAATTTGAGTGATGTTGCTCATTATTATTCACGAAAGAATTACTGCTTTTCGCCGTCGAAACAAGTGCGTTTGGAGGCTGTTCTGGATAATCATTTTCCGCGGTATGTAACCTTAGCTGTTCGCGATGTTTGCGAATCGTATTACCATTAGTATCAACGATAGTATAGGACTGATTTTCACATTTTTGGTTAACCATACCGACTGACCATAGCCTGTCATTTGTCGTTGAAAAGTCACGATACCAAACCTTTTCACCTATTTGATACGTTTTCAACTCACGATGGTGGGTGCTCTGTACTTGTTTTAATTGTTTACGGCGTACGGCTGCAATAGGGTCAGGGAACAATAAATCCAGCCGAGACTTTAATTCTCGGTTAAAATATAATTTTCCGGGTGTTGCTTGCGTGGTAGCGGAGATAGTGATTCGTGCTGATAACAAGTAAGAATTTATACTCTCTTGAATAGTAGACCCCTGTCGCCGCGCGGCCTTGTAGACTCTCTTGAAATTACGGACGTATACCTCAGCCAAACCGTTGGTCCAAGGCGCAAAACTTGGCCCGGTCATGTGCCTAATTCCGTTGGATTTTAACCAATTTTGGAATTCTGCTGACAAAAATTGGGCAGCATTGTCCGTAACTAAGCTGTCCATTAAACCATATAAAGCTATATGATTGTTTAAAACGTCAATGACACGCGCGGACGTTGTTGACTTCATTTTATGCACAAAAGGAATTTTTGAATGTGCGTCTACAAGAATGAAAAACATGTAATTGTCCATCGGGCCCAAAAAATC
The DNA here is from genome assembly GCA_023313725.1 of Lithobius niger. Taxonomy (NCBI): domain Eukaryota; kingdom Metazoa; phylum Arthropoda; class Chilopoda; order Lithobiomorpha; family Lithobiidae; genus Lithobius; species Lithobius niger. The sequence goes on from JAHWFP010213619.1 coordinate 44,822, forward strand.
AGCGTGTAAGCGATTGTTGGGTTTTAGTGGATATTCCCACGTATGCTTAGGACCTGACGTTTGAGTATCTTTATACTCTTGACAATTTTGGCATGATTTGACTTTATTTTCAATGTCACAGTCAATCTTAGGCCACCAGACTTTTTGTCTAGCTAAACTTTTCAATTTAACTATGCCTAAGTGAGCACTGTGTAGATCTTTCAAGATTTGTCTCCGCAAGGCCGTCGGCACCAGGACTCTATACCCCCAAAATAAGGTTTCGTTTTCGACAGAGATTTCAGCACGACGTGTGAAGTACGGTAACAGATCGGGAATTTCGCATTTGTCAGGCCAACCATGGTTCACATAACGATAAACTTTTGAAAGGATTTTATCACGTTTACTTTCAAGAACGAGTGTCTCGTTTAAAACTGGAAGATTAGAAATAGTTTCTAAAGCAAGAATATTGTACTGCTCTTCTGCTTTCTCGAATTCCTCGGTATTTGGGAGGGGAAGGCGCGATAAAGCGTCTGCCGTCAAATTAAGTTTACCGGGAATGTGTTCGAATTCGTAATCGTAAGCATTAAGCATCACTGCCCAACGCTGAACCCTGGCGGCTGCCATCTGCGGTATTCCTTTTTTAGGGCCAAAAATCCAAACTAAAGCCTTCTGATCAGACTGCAGTATGAATCGCTGACCATAAACGTATTCATGAAACCGTTTCACTCCCCAAGCCACGCTGAGCGCTTCCCGGTCAAAATGCGAGTAGCCTCTTTCCGCTTGAGTGAGTTTACGTGAAGCGAAAGCTATCGGCCGTGATTCACCGTTCTTCATGACATGCATCAGGCACGCGCCTATTCCGTAGGGTGAGCCGTCACAAACGAGTTTGAGCTTTAATTTCGGATCGTAATGAACCAGAACTTTTGATTTAAGAAATAATTCTTTTACTTTACTCACGGCTCGGTCGCATTCTGCCCCCCAAACCCACTTCACACTTGGGCTTAACAAACGTGTTACTGGTGACAGAATATGAGCGAGATTCGGTAGATATTTTGAGTAATGGTTTACAAAACCCAGAAAGCTCTGTAGCTCTTGAATACATGTTGGGTTAGGAGCGTTTGTGACTGCTTCGATAACCTCAGGGAGTGTATGCAAGCCTTCTGCATTTATCATGTGGCCTAAATATTTTAATTCAGGCCGCGACAGTTTGCACTTCTCGATCCTAAGTTTGGCTCCTGCATCTTGTAAAGCATTTAACAGTTTATTTAACGATTCGTCATGCTCACCCCCCTTCCCGCTCACCAGGATGTCATCATAAAACGGGAGACATTTGGGGATTTTACTGGTGACTTGAGTCATTACCCTCTGGAAAATTCCAGGACTGGACGCTAGGCCCAGGGGTACGCGAAGCCATCTAAACAAACCCAGGGGTGTATTTATTGTCAAAGCTTCTTGTGACTCTTTGTCGAGTTCAATTTGCAGAAATGCATCCTTAAGATCGATAAGGGAAAAAGTGTCACTGCCTGCTAATTCACTGAATAATTCTGCGGCCGTGGGAACTGGATAGTGGTCGACTTCGAGTTGAGGGTTCACGGTGGTTTTATAATCACCAATCACTCGGATTTGACCATCCGCCTTGTGAACTATGACGATCGGCGTAGACCACTGAGAAGTTTCCACAGGCTCTAGAATTCCAAGGCCAACCAATCTACGAATTTCTTGGTTAACCTTTTCTTTGAGTGCTAACGGAACCGGTCTTACACGACTGTACACAGGCTTAGCATCAGGTTTTAAATGAATTTTGGCTTTAAAATTCTTAAACTTACCCATGCCTTCAGAAAATAGCTCCGGGAAACCCTTCACTATTTCGGAAGTGTCAACTGGCGTAATGCTAGTTTTAATTTTCTTAACACTTTTCTTAGGTTTCACTTTCGTTTGTAGGTCGTAAAAAGGATGGAAATTAACTCGAAAAATAGAAAGCCAATCCTTTCCCATTAATGCAGGTTTATATAATTTTGAAACTAAAGCATCCAAATGTTCGATTTGACCTTGAACTTCAACCTTCAGACTTACAGTGTAAATCGTGTTCTCAATTCCGTCAGTGTACGAGTGTATCGAGTACGGACTGAGTTTTAAAGGACAGTCCGCAAAATATTTTTGATGCCACTCAATAGGGATAATGGATGCATCTGCCCCGGAATCAAGTTCCATTTCTAGCTTGACACCATTTAGGCAGACTGGCATTTTCCATTTATGGATTTTCATAGAATTAACTACTACTATTATTTTGTTGGTTTGTAGGGGAATTGAAATCTGGTCCGCAGCCTGACTCAGTCCAAGAGTATTATTTTTCAGTACAAGATAGTCATTGTCTGAATCGTTATCAGACCCGGAACCAGACTCTGAATTTTCGGCTTCAACATCCTGGCCTTCTTCACTATCACTTTCGCTATCGCGTTCGAGTTTGTTGACGCGTTTTTTGTAGCTATACTTTTGTTTTGTGTTCGGCCTAGCCTTAAAATTTGTGCTAGAACTTGCCTTAGGGTGGTCGAGTGATTTTAAAGTTCTATTCGAATGACTAGCTTTTCGGCACACGGCTTTTAAATGGCCGACAGTGTGGCAACGGCCACAAGTATAGTCTCGATATTTACAACGTGTTTTCACGTGGCCATTTTTGCCGCAACAATAGCAAATGAAATCCTTAGTGGATTTAGGCCTACTTGATGTTTTGCCCGATTTTTTAGCTACGTAGTTAACAGCTCTAGAATGGCTTCTCAAAACGCTTTGGTCTGTTTCAGCAGATTCTAAGGATAAAGCTAAGGATGTTGTAGCCTTTAAATCCAGAGTCTGCTTCAACAACTCGCGTTGAATGACTTCAGATTGGATCCCCCCAATTAGGCGATCCCTAATCATTTCGCTGTTAATGTCCTTAATTTTTGCGAAGTCACAATACTTCGTCATTAGCTTTAAGGCAGCTAAATATTCCCCGATACTCTCATCTGATTTTTGCGATCTTCTAAAGAATTTAACACGCTCAGATACCACTGAGGGCACTGGCTCAATGTCGTCTAAAACTTTTTTAACGAGCTCATCAAATGTTAATGAGTCGGGCAAATCAGGTGAGAGGATATTAAGAATTCTATCAAACATTTTCTGGCCCACAGATGCCATTAGAAAATTAACTTGCTTAGTTGCTGGTATTTCTTTAGCTAAAAAAAAGTAACGAATTCGGCTGGAGTATTTCTCCCATGTGTCAGACTCGCAATCGAATTCCGAAAATAAACCAGCGGTTTTAGACGAACCCATGTTGACGTCGTCTTCACTATCACTAGATTCAAAATTTAGATTTAAATTAGAACTAGTTTCATTAACGCTTGCGTTCACTACTGAATTATTTTCAGTTTCACTTTCACTGCTAACTTTAGCAGTTACAGGTGGTTTGCTACCGACACCTGTCTTTGGCATAAGCCTACAAAATTAAATTTAATTAAATTTAATTACAATCCTGTTTAACATGCAAGGATTAAACTGGAGCACTCAAGACTACCGGTCACTTATTTAAACACAGAAATAAATCAAGCTTGACTGTAGCCTACCTAGTTGTATAAATTAACTGCCTACAAGTTAAATTTAAAGGGACTAGGCTTTGAAAAAAAATGTTTTACGTTCACCATTTGCAACGTTTTACAAAACAACACTTCTGGCCTAAGCCTCAGCACAGACCAGATTTCACTAAGTTTAAGCATAAACCTACGGTGTTAAATTTTACACCGGCACACACTAGCCCGAATATGGGCAATGGCACAATCGAATTTACAAGGGTTAATTTAGCAGCGCATTTTTCGAACCTTCAGGTTTATAGTACTGCCTGTGCGGACACGCCAGTGCGTCGCTCTAGAACACTGCCAAGGTAAAATTAACCATAATAAATCCAATTGCCCACTTCGGTTCTAGTTGTTAAGGTACTAAATTTACTATTATCATTTCGTACCACACAGCACTACCACGTCAAAATAACACTGTTTGAAAAAGTTTAAACTCTGATAGGAATTCAGAGCACTAATTTTCATTGCCAAAATGAAAAAAATTTGCAACTTACCACAAATATGGAGCAAAGATGTGGTTGAAGACCTATCAGTTTAAGCTTAAGTTTTTAAAGATTACCAAAGGTACCGGAGTCGTCGCCAACTGTGATGTCCTAGGCGGGGACACACCTTAGCCCAGCGTGGGCACCAATGGTAATAAACACACGGACTACCAGAGTGTAGGCTACAGCTGATAAGACAGCGAACTTCCTGTTTACTGCTCCTTAAATACAGGGAAGTCATGTGATGCACTTAAGACAATATACAATTGTGGAACAGCCTATTTAGTGGTTAAAGGGTTATCTTGGTAGGGTTAACAAATAGACATGAAATTGGTGGCTGCCATTGTGGAGCACACAAGTGACGACTCCACACTAAAGATAAATTTTAAGCTAAAACTAGTTACATGCGAACCACTACCATTTCCCGGCATGGCAACCACGGACGTGACATCTCCACTCCCGACCGGCGTGACCCTTCTAGCTTGTGAGACTTGTGAGCTGTGCTGACTGAGCTGATCTGTTGGGGATTTTTATGCTTTCCCTTACAGAAAAATTTGGTCAAAAACGGAGCCAAACGAACCCATTTTAAGTCACAAAATGGTCACAAGGGTCCAAACAGATCCCACACTGGGCACAGTAGACCCCACAGCCAAAGGTTTTCAATGCTTGATCCCACTACATCCCAAGTTTAAGTCACAATCTGGGGTTTTTGCAGTGTTTGGCCCTCATTTGACCCCAACTGATCACAAATTGTAACCTGTGTTTGCTGACTGGCCCTAACAAGCCCAAAGAAAGTCACAGTTTGGGGTCTGCAATTTATAGACCCCGGATAGGCCCCAAATGATCACAAACTGTGACTTCAGAATATTCAAGCTTGGTCACTCAAGACCACTACTTGGCCACAGTTGGAAGCTTTATCGCCTTGCGCCCTGTTTGACCCCACCTGGTCATAAACTGTGACTTAAGAAATATGACAACTTGGTCACACAAGCCCCAGTTGGTCACAGTTTGGGACTTGGCAAACTTGGCCCCAGTTTGACCCCACTAGGTCACAACTGGTGACTTAAGGATATTCAGGCTTAGTCACAGGACCCCACTTGGCCACGGTTTGGGGTTGTAACACCTAGACCCCCCTGTTTGACCCCAAGTGGTCACAAACTGTGATTTAAGAATACACTTTGGTGACTTAAGAATATTGAGGCTTGGCCACAGTTTGCGATTTTAACACCTAGACACCCATTTGATGCGACTTGATCACAAACTGTGACTTAAGAATATTACAGTTTAGTCACACAAGGCCCTAGTTATCCACAGTTTGGGACACAAGACCCCCTCTTGGCCACGGCTCGGGGGTTTAACAACTTGAACCTTCGTTAACCCCACTTGGTCACAAAATGTGACTTAAAGAGTACTGCAACTCGGTCACATAAGGGTCGAGTTGATCACGGTCTGGGATAGGCCCCAGTTTGACCCCACTTGGTCACGCAAGACCCCCACTTGCCCACGGTTTAGGGCTTTAACACTGAGACCCCTGTTTGACCCCACTTGGTCACAAGTTGTGACTTTTGAGAATATTGTTAACTTGACCAATTTGGCCCCAATTTGAGCACACTGGTCGCAGTTGGCGATGCAAGAAAGTCCTTTAAAAAAAATAGGGGACATTTTTCGGATCAAAAATCAAATTCTTGAGTCTAAAAAAGCGGCTTCCTACCGGTATTTTCCAAATAAAAAAAAATAAAAAACTTAGGATGCCACACAACAGGGCCGAGAGTTCTCCAAATGCCCCAGAAACTGACCCAAAATTACCCAAAAATATTGTTTTAGATTTTTAAAAGAGTGTCTGTTTCTTTTGTCCATTTTATATATTTGGGAGCATTTTTCTAAACCTATTAAGAAAGACAAAGTTGGAGACCAAGAACACTGCAAGACTATATTTTTTTTCTTTTAGTCCAATGAAACAAAGTTTTGCCCTGATATTTTTTAAAAATTGGCCCGCCCCATTGTAACCAGGTTAGTCTGTTACTGAATTTTCTCTTCTCCTGGGACTACTTTTACACGTGAATCCTGATTATAACAAAGGAAATCCTGAATTGCGGATATGCACTGAATTTATGCACCAAAGGAAGGTCAAAAATAGGACACTTTTTCGGACTCAAAATAGGGTTTTCAATCCAGAAAATTGGATTCTATTTTGATTGATTTTGGGCTTGGCCACCTTGCCCACCACCACAAAAAAAAGTCACTGTTTGTGATAAAGTCTTTTAACCCAGCAAATTAAACACTATTATTGAGCCAAACAGCCATCTAAAGTTTTTACATAAACTAAAGAACCAGCGTAACACTATCTAAATATTTGTAGGATTTACTGTAATTCAGAGCTGGTCCTGGCTGGTAAAAAGAAAAATTGTGAAGCCTGTTGATTCAACTGTTCAAACTTAGCAAGCCAAAGCTGGTACCCAACATAGAAAAACCTTAACATTTATGCTCAACAACTTACAACAAATAAAATTATTCCGGTTTAAAAGGTGACTAAAATTTCTGCCTACATGTGAATTTTGTATTTTAAAGAAATTATTTGATTGTTCAATTATTAAAATTCTTCAACGTTATTCTAGTTATAGAGTCATTACCAGTTTGTTTCATTATAAATGTGTTTTTTAAACTGAGTTCAGTCTAGTTTGAGAATGTCAAACAATGTGTGACACTTCCTTAATTTCGTGTAGATTCTATTTGCGTAACAAATGGCTTCTATAGTGTAAAACAGTTAATGCCAATTAACTGTTTAAAACAAAGTCAAACTGCCCCAAACTTTAGCAAAAATCAATTAACGGAAATCTCACACCCATAACTTTTAACTCTTAAGGAAAAGTGCCTATATAAGATTTACTCACTAGATCCAAACATGTCAGTACAGCAAGGAATGATGTCAAAGAAGGTAAGTGATGGTATAAATACATAGTGCAGGTCCAAGCACAGTATATAATGTAATGCAAAGTATAGTGTAATAGTGTTTAATGCACGGTGGTGACGTCACGCCAACACATCCCAATGCTAAAAGTGTAGCCGTTATATACGGTTAATCTGAAAACCCACACACGTCACCGTGGGTTAATTTTGATAACCCACACTTTTTTTGATAATCTAACACTTTTTCCGCGCTCCACACAACCACTGCTCTACCATGTGACATACTTTGCAAAACTACCGTACACAACACTAATTCAACCAACATAAATAAGCACATTTGCAACCTGCGACATTTATTGTACTAACATGGAAAAAAAAACCTCACGTTGGCTACTATGCTAGGACCCCACCCGTGCAGGAATGGCCCAATCCGCCAACCTTTCGCTCCGACAGTACTAAAACTAGGCTACCGACACTTGTAAACACACTTAAATACCCCTAAAAGCATACGATACTCAAGCAAACAGCACATTTATAACCTGGCGACATTTTACGCACTAACACGAAAAAAAAAACCTCGCGTACAATGCTAGCCCCCTCCCCACCCCCATCCATGAATGTATAGTCCAAGCCGAACCCCCCGACCACCTTTCGTTCCGACGGTACGAAAACTAGCCTACTGACAACTTCTAAACAGACTTAAAAACCAACGAGACTCAAGCGAATAGCGCATTTTATACCCTAATAAAGTAGAAAAAATACGGTTTTACCTTAAACACAAATGTCGGTGACTGCGACTGGATGTCGGGACGTCCTCTCGTACGTAAGACTTTCGCAGACAGGAAGTTTAAACCGGAAGTTTGAGTTCAGGAATTTACGTCATAAGTCACAAATAAAATTTTCAAATAATTTTTTTTTAATCTCAAATAACTAGAATCAATTATTTCGGGATAACCCGGTCTACTTCACGGATATCTATTACATAACTCATGTTACTTAGGAATTTAGAACTAATACAAAAAAAATATGACAGAATTCGAATATCAACTGTCACATTTCTTTTCCTTTTGCCTGGGAACAAGATACTAGCTGTGGTCACATACTGGGATCAATTTGGGGCCGAAACATACATTATGGTGACTGGAGTCGTCTTGGTCAATTTTTGGTTAAAAACTGGGGTCAAAAATTAGATCACAACGGCCTGAATGAGTGTCAGTTTGGGACCAACTGTGGGGTTTATTTGAGACCCCACAAAGATTCCATTTTGACCCCTATTGTGACCAAATATTTGGTCACAATAAAGTCACAAATTGGTGCCAAAAAACAAGTCACAAGGTCTCGAACAGATCCAGCATGTTTCAATATGACCCCTATCGTTGTGACCAAACATTGGGCACTGATAGTTTCCCTTTTGACCACTCATGGGATCAAATATTTCTGTAAGGGTGAGAGGGGAAAAGTGCGGACGTCGAGGATAGCTGAGGGGGTCTGATTGGTGGAGGGCCAGGAGAACAATGGGAAAGTCGGTTTAGCAAAGGGTTTTTGTGCATAGCCGTTTGAAGAAGTAGAAACATGTAAAGATAGGCCAGTATTGAGTTTTTAACTCATGAACTTTGGGAAAGGCCTTTACATTAAAATATGGACTATGAATTGAATATTTACATGACAACTTTGTGAAATGGCTCTTGTCAAAAGCTTAGTAGTTTGGCTTGGGTAATGAATAAATCATTACTATTAAATTTAACAAGCTTTAACGGTAAACTGCAGTGTTACACACCACAACTAGGTGGGGGGGGGGACAGAGTTTTGATGCACAGACTGACTTAGGATTGGCTTTGGGAACAGATCTTTGCAAGATAATTCGTATTAATTGAAGGAAAACCTAGTTACAACATTTGGATGGTCACTGTCGGAGTTTGATGGAGAATTAAGCAAAAACAGTTACGCAAAAAATTCGTGTCCGGTGATTGCCGATGTCGAATTGGTTCGGATTTATTGTAGCGTTCTGGGGCAAAAGATTATTAATAAAGTATAAAATGGATAAATAACTAAGCTTAGTGAATGCTATAACGCTTTAGTTAAGTTTGGATGTTTAACTTTTAAGTTAAAAGACAGTTTTGGATCTTAGTGGACATTTTTCATAGCAGTTGCGATCCTTCAAACACAATAAAAAATATTACACTTAAAATGTCTGTATCCACATGTACATGAGGTTAAGTACCAATTAAGGAAGCCCCTCCTAATGCACAACTAAGCTAGTGTATGTGGGCTTTTTGCCCAAAAAGAATAACGAAAGTAAATTACAAATGTACATCGAGTTTCAATAATGGCGGCCATGATGAAGGAGCGCTGCGGCAATTTTGGAGCGTTTTTCAAATGGAGATTGTGAAACTTCTGGATGGAATTTTGCGATTCGATTTTCCCCAAGAGGTAGCTATTGTGTCAGGCTATTAAATGGTTCCAAGTTGGGCCGTTTTAGTCCATTATTGAGGATTTGGCTGAGGGTTGAAGACCGAGGTCTTTTTGCATTTTGGTGCGCTCAAGAAAAAAAAATGTTCCATGAGTTTTTTGATCTTTGGAGGCCATGTATCCTCTCCAATCGTTTTTTCGGCAGGCCGACATTACATCGCACACAAGATTCTAACTTTTGTTTATTCTACTATATGACACGTAAAATTACTGATGCAGTGTTAGTGCATCCTTGTTTCTTGTTGTTGTTGTTGTTGTTGCACCCAACTGTAAACGGGCCAATTTCAAATTGACTGGAATGAAATGCATACATAATTAAAAAACTTAGAAAAGTATGATTTCGATGTTATTCCCTAATACTCCACATCAAATAAATTTATGCTTAAATTGCCAAACCTTGACAAAAGTAGAAAACGGGGTGATTTGACTGAGGGCTTCAAAATTATGAAGGGCACTATTGCCTGGACAAAAAAACTTTTGAACATCATCGAAGTATGTACGTACGGTAGTGCCAGAGGTCACAACTCCAAAATTGTTAAGCCACAAACAAGGTGAACACTTCGAAAGCCTTTTTTTACACATCCTGTGTTGACTACTGTCCCAAACTGTCATATGTGCAACTTTGATGAACTCCTTCAAAGACAAGACAAATTCCTTAAGTGCTAAACTTGTTTTGTTTTTCTAAAGCTTTCACGGCTAAGATTGTCAATAAAGTAGATTAAATAAATCTAGGGTAAATCACGAGGCGGTAAGTGACCGAGAAACTTACAAACTACTCTCTACGGTAAAGAAACGGATCTCGCCTGCTAGCTCTGCACATTCAAACACACATGCATCTGCATCATCAGGTTAATCGACGCCGCCAATGATGTGTTGGATGAAATGCCAGCGCGGCGCTTAAACTGAAACAAGTTTCATTGGCCTAGCTACCTTACAGCGCCGTTCTTATGATTCTACGGTGGCGAAAGATAAACTGAGACTCCGCCTGTAATGTGGCACTGTCAACGATTGAAAGTGCAGAATCTGACAACATCTAGCGCGTATCTATACACTTGCTTGCATCGCTAAGGAACGCACAACGCCACTTCTTTTAACGAAACAGACAAGCCATGAGCCTTCTTAATTATTGAGTGAAAATTTAGTAGGCTAAAGCACGTACACCTGGGAGCAAGCAGTAAAGGTTAACAATATCACTGCTGCTAGATGGCGTCACGATAGTTTCATATGATTCTCAACCGGAGATAGTGCCACTTTAACCCAAATGCAGACACATTCAGTTGCAAACAGTTAAAAGCCGTTCAAATTTAACAAGTGAGGTGCTGCCTTACTCACGAAAGTTTACTCCACAAATCCTTTTTTGAAGTCACACAGACGAAAACCGTACAAGTGCTCTGTTTGCATTTCGAGCATATCAGTAAAACCTACATATGCGGCGACATACTGTTGAAAAACCTTAGGAATTCACCGAATGTGATGGTGCTTTTTTTGGGCAAATGCGACCAAACCTATAGACGAACACACATACAAGCGTCGAACATCAAATTGTTATGCAAGCCACTCTCAGGATTTAGCTTGAGAAAGACTTTAAACATGGAAATACGCACTTGTCTGCTCTTGTGAAATGCGGCTCTAAGAACGTGCCGGACTCCGAGTGAAGAGCCAGGAAAGAGTAGTCGACTAAGTTTTGGCGTCAATTAAAAAAAACGGTGGCGAGGGCAAATAAGTCGAAAATATCAACGACGGTGTGAAAAAAAAATTTAAAAAATTCATAAAGCTAGACGATCGTCAAAACATGTAGGCGACGATATTTTCTCGTGAATGAAGCGTTAGAATTATGAATCAGAATAACAGATGCATTCCTTTTTCACGATTTTAAAGTATTCCTGCGTGGAGGAGTGAATACTCAATTCAGTGGCGACGGCAGTGCCGCAGCACACACATCTGCTTCTTTCTTGCCACGAGTGTAAATATTTCTGTAAGCCAGACATAATTTATCTAAGAGAGAATAAATTCTCCGCAAAGAGACTAATTATCTCTTCAAGAGCAAAAGGAATCCATTTATCACCAAGAGAGAAATATTGCTCTAAGAGAGAATTAATTTCTCTAAGCTAGATATTTATGCTCCAAGAAAATTAATTTTCTCTCCAAGAGTAAATATTTCTGTAAGAAAGAATTAATTTCTCTAAGAGAGAAATATCTCTCCAAGAGAACAATTCTTTCGAGTAGTAAAAATTTCTCTAACGGTGGGGATTTCCAGTTGAGGTCTAAACACGACCGGGCGTAATGTAAGCCCCGGCCTAGCTAGACCTCGACCTCAGGACTAAGCTTCGGACCAAATTTACTGGTGATTTCAATGCTAGTCTAAGTTGGGGACTTACTAGTACAGTACTAGCTAGACCCCGACCTTTGGCCTAAAGTAGTACTGGGTAATCTTGGCGATTTCCATGTTGAGGTCTAGCTAGTTCATTACTCTGATTGGTTAATACCTTTCAAGTGACGTCATATCACCTGTGAACAGTATCAACGCGTTGGCTTCTCCAAGATACGTCAAGATTCGTGTATCAAATTGTTTTCAAGCAAATTTCGGTGATTTTTCTTATTCGGGTTTCAGGATAGCAGTTTTCGTAAAAACATAATTGTGACTGAATCAGTTTTAAAAAAATATTTTCTTCCCAAATTTATCAGATTTCAGTTTAAAATTACATAAACAGGCCGGTAGCTAGCCATTGACGATTGGGGGTTGGGTTAAGGATCTATTTTGGACGTCTAGGCTATATAATGAATTCCAATGAACTGCTGTGTGCAAGCATCGCAGTAGGGGAGAAATATTTTTCAAAAGGACTGTCAAGAGCTGAAAAATAATGAAATCTTTGATCAGTTTTATCCTAACCGACCTAGAGGGTATTACTGAAAAAAAACTTGCACATTTTAAAGCAACAACATGTTCCAGTTTTACAAAAATGAAAAAATATGGGAAAAAATGGCGAAACCTTTCACTCAGTTTTGTTCAAAACAATTTGAGGTATTATTGGAGAAAAGCTTTTAAATATAATATGAAATCGACATGCTCCATGGTAATTTTTTTCTCCCTTGATTCAGGGATGGTAGGTAAATGTTTCCCTCATTTAGTGTCCTTTGGGTCGCTTTTGTCCTTTAATTAGAGATCTTACGGACTCTTATTGTCAAACTGTACCTTCGATTTTTTTGGAATTTTTAACAAGTTTGTGGTATAAAAAATGGAATTGTTTCTGCATTAATACAAAAGAATCTTCAAATCGTAGTAGCGATAGGTTAACAGAAAAAGGGCTACAGCAAATCAAACAGCCAACTCAATTTTCAACTCAGTTTTTAATTTTGCCAGCTATACCCGATTTTCATGAAGTACGGATTTAGTTCACGTTCTGTTTTAACTAAAACAGTGGCAGAATGGGCTAGCAGACGAACTAGTAAATGAAATTTGTGACATTTCACAACTTCAGACAGCGAAAACTTGGCAGAAATCGCTCAATAAGTTTTCTTATATGCAGTTTTGTTAGCGTTTCTGCCTTACTGAAGAAAATTTTTAAATCCTGGCAGTGATGTTGTGTTGGAATATTAATATATCCGTAATTCCCCCCCCCCCTCTCCAAAATACCAGTTAGGAGTTACTCCTTACAGAACCGCCTTCAGGGCACTGTCTAACAGAGAAAGGCTACATGAAGTAAAATAGCCAACTCAATTTTTAGTTTTGCCAACTGTGTATGATTTTCGCGAAGTTAATTCTTATCAAGACTTTTAAGTTGGCGGAGATACAGTTTAAAGCCTATTTTATTTTAAGTTTCTATATTATCTGTGATATTTTTAAGCCACGGTGGTGATGGGCTAACAGGCAAACAAAACGGCTCTTTTCCCGCTAGGCACAGCGTAGCTCGGAGTTTGCATACTAGTCTGGTAGCAGGGCCAAAAACCTGGAAGTAAGGTCCACCCAATGTTTTATGGTGTTTTGTGTTTCTTCAAGTCATACTTAATGAAATTCTGAAGGGTGCCACTTTGTCACCCTTGAGCAAATTTAAGTATTCAAGATGGCGGCCAAGATGGCTGAAAAATCATATATCGGCCATATCTTTGCATATAGAACAGACAGGAAAATCATTTTGGTGGCTAATACTATGTTTTCAGGGTCAGGAAATACTAATAACGGATTGACTTGTTCATAAAATATAGGGGCTGGTATCACAGTCACGTTCGATTTTTTGCTGATTTTCAACTTTCAACTGCTATTCTGACGTTTCTGATTTAGGTGGACGACTCCAATTCGATTCATTTGAAGGAAGATATTCCCAGGGACGTTTTTTAAGTGGGGGGAGGGGGGTGCAGCCACAATGTTTGGCCAGTTGGCAAATCAGTCAGCAAAATTACATAATTTTTGGCCAGTCGGCAAGTCAGTCAGAAAAATTGCATAATTGCAGAAAAATTGGCTAGATGGAAAATCATGTCGCTAAATTTCTGGTTTACAACCCTCCAACTTTAATCTCCCTGACGTCTCTGGGCATTCCGACCTTTCGAGTGAACCTAATTGCAGTCATCCACCTAAATTACAAACATCAGAATAGCAGTAGAAAGTTGAAAAATCGAACAGTGATTATCAATTTTTTTTTACCAGGCCTCAAGTAAAAAGGGCGTAGCTCGGTCCCTAACAATGACAGACCCATTTATTTACCCTTGATGCAAAGAAGACAGTGCCACCTTTCGAATGAATGTAATTGGGGTCTTTCACCTAAATTAGAAATGGCAAAATAGCAGTTGAAAGTTGAAAATGAGCGAAAAATCGAACGGTGACTGTGTTACGCTAAACAGAAGTGCTACGAAAGCTAATAGAAAAAAAAACATCTGAAACGTAATTTCATACTGACGGAAAGATGATAATGATTAACCAGTATTCATGGAAACGGGGCTTGGCAACTCGACAACTTGAATTTGCCAACTGTATTGTACATCTTCTTAGACGATTGGGGGGGGGGGGGGAAGATTACCCCCCATCCCCGGGGTTCCTATGGCCTCGGTACGAATTAGTTATGTTAATATGTTAATACTTCGAAACCCTAAACCAATTCATATTTACGAACTGAAAATTATCATCTCCTACTGACCTGACGACAACCTATAACCAGAGGGACACTTGAGTTGATCTGGTGGGGAAATGTACCCCTGAAATCACACTTCATACCAACACTCACGTCGTGCAGTGAAGCATCACTTTCGAAAGACGTGCTTAAACCTCAACTTAGACCATGGTGTGCCTGGGTCTAAATGTTATAATTAGTCCCAGACCTAACATGCTCATTAACCCGAGGATTATCGCTAAACCTGATTGGAAACCACCGATTTTTTCAGCTTGGGACTTAACTGCTCCATACTAAGTTCGGCTGCAGCTTAGGTGCTCTACATTCCTTAGCCCTCAACTTAGTTCTCATTGGAAATCGCCGGATATTCATGATACCAAACTTACGCCCGAGATTAACTGTAGACCTCAACTGGAAATCCCCATCGTGAAAGAGCAATTTTCTTCCTACAAGAGTTGTTTTGTGACATTCTTTTACAATATTGGAAAAAGATATAATAATGTCCGAAAAGGCGCCCCATAGTGAAGAATGCTATAATAGGTGTTCGATTCGTACTCCTTTCTAGGATCTAAGTAAATACAGAGAAATACCATGGTACGGCCTGGTTGATTTCTGTTTTTGTTGCCTAACCGAAAACATACATTGCCTGATTTTTTCTTTCTGAAGGTTCCTTACTTTTGAAGGCTCAATCCCCTAGTGAAGAAAAGATAGCTTCCCTGCCATGCTCATAACTCCCTTCTATGCGTGCGCACGTGCCTCTATACAAAGCGCTCGATTTGAGTTGGCTTCATCTTTCTTCCTCTCAGGGTCTGCCTTGGCGATCGAAAGGGGAGTCCAGGCGGGTGAAAGTAATGTATGTATTCGGTTAGGCAACAAAAACAGAAATCAACCAGGCTGTATCCTGGTATTTCTATGTTTTTATTGCCGTCAAAAACATCCATTACCTGATTTTTCCTTTACAGCAGACCTCGTCACATGGTGATGGGCGCCAAGGATGATTGTTACCCGTGCTGCAAACCGGCTTCCCCGGAGTTTCATAACCCCATGAACTGGACGCTATCCATTCAGGTGACCGTAATGGGGAACGGGTGGGTTAGACTGTCGACCAGACGGGCCTCCAGAGAGGTCTTCACCTGAGTTGGCTTAGTTGTCATGTACCTTTGGGACAGAAGGTGCAGGTATAATCCATTATAAATCAACTGTACGGGCACGGTGTTGTTTGCAACAGGGTTTTCTGGAACGTACGGCGGAAAAAAGTTACCGGAGGCATGGAAGGCAACCGTATTCTGGGTAAGGTAAATGAAAAATTATTAGGTATGCAAACATGACAAAATCTTATTACCTTATAAGATCTGTGGGAGGGTCTTAATCCAAATAGTATGGGCTTGATGATCGAGGAGTCTGTTCGCAGCATGATAAGTTAGAACAGCCTAGGAACGAGTGGTCACTTTGATGGTCGTGGAACTTCATCGGAAGACAAGGAAGCGGTCCAAGTACAGGGTGTCCCATTTAAAAGGTACGTTTTTAGAACATTCTAGTTTCTACAGTTTATTTACAATTAGCAAATATAATACATCCACTTAACGCTAAGAATTTAGGATTCAAGGCACACCCAGTTTAGTTTTCTAAAATGCTCCTATTGCTCCAGTTTTGGCCTCACCTTTTAGAGTTACCAGTTTCGGATTTGCAACAATAGCGGACTACTATTCAACAGGACAGCATGTGACGATTGTTAAATGGTTTCGCGAGTTGAAATCTTTGACCGCAATACAGAGAGCATTCAGAACACATTATGGACTTTATTCAGCAAAGGATGGACCAACCAGAGAGACAGTAGTAGTGGGGTTTGCCCGTACCCACGCCAGCACGGCTACGTTCTACAATACTAATTCTTATCGTCTCATCTGTGACGTCACAGATGAGATGACGTATTGGGTTAATGTTAGTATGACTATGCATTTTTATAGTGACTTGCACTTTTTTATTAAATTTTGCATGGCGTCTACCTCTTTTGAAGGTTGAAAGTAGAAAGAAAGATGACATCCGGTTGTAAGTAATATGTAAGGTCTGCTCGCTCTCTGATTGGCCGAGAGTCGCTCACATGAGTGGAGGACATTTCCGGTCGACCCTCGAGCGGTAGGAATTGGAATTAAAAATGGAGGATTATTTTTACGTAATATTTCTCTGATTGGTTGAGAGAGCTGGTAACTTGACCGACGCCTGCAGCGCCCTTCCGACGGAGATTAAAACTAACTGAATGGACTGGTGGCAATTATTTGTAGTGTTTTAAATCTGATCACGACTAGACATGGATGTCGCTACACAAACCTATTTATCCTCGATGAAAGACATTCCTTTATCTGAAAAACGACTTCGAAACGTTTATGCTCCTTCAAGTGCACTAAACCCGAAGGTAGGATCGAGTTTCGTTGATTCGTGCGAACGCATTTTAAAAATAACGGAGGTGAAACCTTGTCATGTTTACGGACTTGTGATACAATATGGCAAAACAAGACTTACAAAGGAGATATTTGCAAGATCACTAGCCTATCATGCGAAGATATGCTCAATTGACTCGTATTGCATCGGAGGTGAATCTGTCGAACTCTATTGTTTCATACGTTTTAAGAAAAAGGTGGATGTGGGGTTTGTGATTTGCCTTTCAAGAATGATGGTTTCATCAATTGTGCCTACAATCGTTCTACTTTCAACAGAAGCCATTCGAAGGAATTTTTTGTCAATGTTATATGCTAAAGATTCTACTCCCATACAAACAGTGGCATCCCAAGAGCTGCTTAGTTGTGAAGGTCAAGATAGCAGCGAAAGTTATGAATTAAAAAAAAGGAAAAACAAACAGTGTTCTGTAGTGCAAATCGATTGTGGTAAACAAAAATAAAAATAAAAATTTTTCGCTGATACTAAAGTTACGCCTCCCAACTCAGAGTCCATTCGTTTCAAAAATGTCAGACCGTGCACTTAATGCCCGTCTTAATGAGATGGCAATTACGAGGTTAAGCGACTGCATACAAACATTTACAACCTCGGTCATAAACCTGCTATTTGATATGGTTGGCAATACGAGTGGGGAGATACAGTATGTTCTGGGCACCAAGAATGAACTTGAAAATACATTTGAAACGAGAATAATGGAGGCTTCCCTTAGTAATATTTTACTGGAAGAAGAAGTTACAAACTTAAAAAGACGTCCACTACAGACGGATTCAAGCGGTGATCCTCAGTATTTAGCTAACGGTAAAAGAATAATGAATGTGGCTCCGGCTCTCCACTCTAGTGACGTCACCACCTTATCGTGCTGCAAGCAAAATTACCTTTCATTAAATAGGCAACGTAACGCCTTCGAAAAAAAAAATGATAAGAACCTCTCACAACCTACTGAATCCACCGATGCAGCTAATAAACAATATGTCGATTTAACAAATAATTTATTTGTGTCATTCAATTTTAATGCCCAGCTTAATCAACCCTGGTTTGTTTTTGCTCAAGATGCTAGTTTTGTTATGACACGAAAAGCAAAGCTGACGAGAATTTCCTTGTTTTGTGAAATGAGAATGTCGATTTAATGGTTAGAGTGGATTTTGGAAGGAATCCATTTACGTTCCACAAACCTAGTTACTTGAAAACAATGGAAGAAATTCCAAAGACAGACATATTCATCGAACCCGGTCAAGCCATTGTGGTTTCTAATAGTACGTATGTGAAAAATATTTAAAAGATACGAAAGTAGACGTTTTCTTTACTTTTATTTAAATTTTTTTTTCTACATTATATTTCTTTTTTTTTTGGCGCTGGTCCTTCTTTGTCTTCCTCATTCATCTTGTTCTCTCCCGTCTCGGGGTCAATGAATGTTTGTAGCATTCTGTAAAAAAAAGAATCACGTGATTAGGAAAATGATTTAAAACTCTTTTTGGAGATGAGGCAAGCTCATTCGTTGTGTGTTGTTCAAGCAGATGAGTCATCAAGTTCAGTTCAAAGACGGGAAAATGGATCAACGAGAAGTTACAAGTTTAGAAAATGTTGACATTGAGCAGACTGTCAGCGAGTTGGGTGATCTCGTTCAAAAACTGTCAAATCAAACAGTTACTGTTTGTAATGAGGTGATTAACAAAAATTCTGAAGAATATTACGTCGCTTTAAGACGACTAAAGGAACAATTGAACAATCGTTTAGACGCACAGGAAGATATTTTACACGAACAAAAGTATACTTTTCAAGCTTTTCAAGCAAGTGACTACTTACGACCGGATCCAGAAGAAAATATGGACTATGACGTGAAGGAGCAACACATTGCTAATTTAGGAACACCTGTATATGAAGGCGATGCTCTCAATCTAAGCTACTCACGTGAGAATTTCCTTCCATTAAATTCGACTCAGAACTGTTTTAACGCTAATCAGAAACGTATTGTTAACGTAGCTGATCCAAACGATGAAAATGATGTTTGTACAAAACGTTACGTCGACACTCAAAAAAAGCAAGAATTTGCAAACAATAATTTTTACAAACACTTCACCAGCCTTAGCTAATAAACGCTGGAAAAATGATTTTTTACAACGAAGAAAAATGCTGTAGAGGAAGTGATCGTATTTTCTGAAGATCCCAGAACCAACTTCCTCGTTAAATTGATGCTTAGTGACCGTGAAATGATGCTAGAAAAACAAGCATTTGAGCGTTTTGCAACTCTAAAATTGAGTAAGTCAATTTTAGTTGAGGAAGGGAAGAGGCTAAAGGTTTTTAACGTTTTCAGAAAACATATTTCAGAAAACCAAATGGTTTTCACAGCATTGTAAAAGCTGATATTTATTATTCATTTGTAGAGTAGTAATTTTTTCCTATATGAAAAAAATTAAAACATAAACATCTTTAAATAAAATGGGTGCAAAGAATACATACTTTTCTCTCGATGATGTTACTTCTTTCAATGGCAGTTGTGATGTGATGAAATCTTTCCCCGATGGAATGCAACGTCACTCATTTTAATTTCGATTTTATTTTTTCTTGTTCGACACTAGGAAAAGGCTGTGGAGATGAACGATCTTTCAATCGCATCTCTAATTTCAGTTTTCGGGGACAAACACCTCAAAAATAAGCATGATGTTACAGTTTTTAGTTAGGTCATCACTTGAAAAATGTTGCGTAGTCGGATCATGACAATCAAAAACGGTTATTGCCATCTCATGATTTTAAGAGATTAAGGGTTTCATATAAAAAGGGAAAGCTTTTCAAGACAGCTTCACACGTCTTCAAGAGTTCAACTTGTGTTCAAAGTGTCAGACAAGTCTTCAACTTGAAATCAGGTAAGTTTACAATTGTTTTTCATATGTTATTAGGTATATTTAAAAAAGAGAATAAAGACTAATGTGACTTTGTTCTCTCTTTTTTTTATTAGTAAAATGGCTTCCATATTCTTGCCAACAATGTCTCGCCCATTAAGTGTCACCGACCAAGCTTTTGTGAATGTTGGCATATATGCAGAAAATATTCTTATTCATTTAAGAGACTACACTAGTGTGACATCAAGGTTTTTTCCATCCAAAAACGGTATTCCATTGACGTTGCAACAATGGAAAATGTTCAAAGATAATTTCGACATTATTTCAAACAAACGTGGTCGATGGAGACATGCACGTAGAACTAGATCAAGGCCAAATACTGATCTATCCTCAGATCGAAAACAACTTGAAATACATTGTTTTCCAACGTGAAGATGGGAAACAATACAATTTAAATTCAAGCTCATTTTCCACGTTGAGGTCATTAGAACCTGCTATCGACGTCATGGTGACGAAATTGAAATATGATGAGGAGAACAAAGGTTAAATAATGACATACAAATGTTGATACACGTTATCGGGTGAGTTTTTTTTTATTGTGTTTTAAACATTTTTAAAACGAAATAATTCAGTAACCTTCAGACTGTTGTGAGAGTAGGATGGATCTTACAGAAAAAAGTTACATGCGAAGCTTATGGAATAGTATGCTTCGTATCCAACAATATGCTAGCAAGACGACAATCTTTTACAACAATGACACTTTTTAGTGATGAATATGAGTTAGTGTCACATGCCGAATCGCAGCTGGGGGAGCATTTTTGGCTTTACTTGCATTTCAGGAGTGCAACATCGCGAGAGAAAGTGATGAATTTGTTAAAACTGACTGAACTTTCTACAGACTATACTGTGCGTGCACTCGTCAGTGAAACAAGTCAAAAGCATTGGATTAGGAAAATGTGTAAAAAAGATCCTGAAATGCTTGAACTATTGCAACCTAAGGAACTGAATTATTTGTGTTTTGAGATGTGTCTCATTAGATGGTGTGAAACATATTTCCATACTGACTTTAAATTTGATTCTTTTCTGTTTGAATACTCTGCTCAGTTTTCTTTTATCATTGCATTTTTGAATTGGTATCGTAAAATGCGTGCAGATTAAAAATAGTATAAAATACTGTTAAATTGTTATTTTGTTGTTATTTGAAGAATGGAGTGCGTTGATTGTAGGTTGCGTCTTCCAGCTGCTATGGTCGTTGCAGGACAACCTAATGCGGGGAAGACAGAGTTTGCGGTTGACCTTATTTTAAATAACCAACAGTTGATTACTCTAAAACCTACGCAATGTCTCGTAATATATGATTTTTGGCAAAAAGCCTATGACCGTTTGAAACAGAATTGCTGCATACCGTTAGTATTCTTTCAAAAAGTAGACCGTGCAATGCTAGAAGGTATCGACTCTGATCAAGCCACTATCGTTTTATAGATGACAAGATGTGTGATTTGGCAAATCAGAAATGTTTAATAACTGATATATTTGAGAAATAATTTCATCACAAGAATCTATTTTGTATTTTACCTGTGCGAAATATGTTTCATAAAAATTTGAGAACCATTTCTGCTTGTTCGACCTATATTGTGCTGATACAAAGTCCATGTAATCAGTCTCAGGTGAAAACGTGAGGGTCGCAGTTAGGATGCGCCAACTTCCTGTGCGAGGTATATAATGACGCCACACGAAATCCATTCACTCATTTGTTGTTAGACCTCCATTCAATGACGGATCCCTCACTTCGTTATCGCAGTTGTATCCTATCCCAGAATCCAATTGTCTATATAAAACAATGAAGAAGAACCAAGTGAAACATTGCATTCCGCTTCTCGAGCTATTAGCATTGTCTAAGGTTCACCGCTCCGTGAAAAAAACCTTACTCACTCACTGTCCGACTGTGCTCGATGTTTTAAATAGCTGCTGTCTGAACGTGCTACTAGGTAAAATACCCATAAGTATCAATCAAAAAAATAGGTTAAGAAAATACAAAACTGCTTTAAAATTGCTAGCTACGAAACGTGTCAGCAGAAAAAAAAGTTATGACTTTAAATAAAAAAGGTGAAGGTTTTCTTAGCGTGCTGATCCCGCCTGTAATTAGTTTATTAGGTAGTATTTTTTCACGCTAATAATGTATAAAAAAAATGATATTAACGAACTGTCCTGGCGTTAGACCATTTGAAAAACCTTTTAGCGAGTTGGATGAACAAATGAAAGGTATTCTAGAACAAGATAATGTTGACGATCATCAGAAAGTTATGTTGTATCAACAAATATTGCAGCGGTATTTGAATTATCGTGAACAGGCTAAAATAAAGGAACCTTTACAAGTTAGTTTTACTAGCAGCGCTGTAAATCCTCCAACTACAACTTTAAAAATGGGTGCAACGCCTCAAACCGCGCCAGAACAGACTGAGACTACAGACACTGAGGATGATGGTGCATCGGCCAGAAAACGTAGCATCGATGAATTGGTAGAAACGGTTCCTATTAATTACAGAACGCTAGTAGCTGAACGTTTAGCAGAAGGTGACATTTCTTGAATTTTCTAAGCTCGCCCTATTCAAAAATCGAACGTCACAGATTTAGTGTGTGGTTTGTTCTCGTGTACAAAGCATGCAAAATGTGTTGCTATCAAGTTACCGGGTTGGCAATCTCTTAATACTTTGTTAGGTCGTGTAACATCGCGGAGAAGAAAGTATCCAAAACAAAAAAAAACAACTGAGAAAGATTTGAGTTGGTTGGATGACAGTCAATACTTTTGATTATGGCGACTTTAAAAGCCATCTACTTCGATCCTAATTCTGTAGGCTCATTAGGAGGTAAAGAGAGGCTGTATCATGAAGCTAAAAAATACGGTTTTAGTAGAAAGCAAGTAGATGAATTCTTAAAATCTCAAGAGGCTTACACTTTACATAAAGACATTAGACACAAATTTACACGTAACCCTTTCATAGCTGCACGAAAAGCTCACATTTGGCAGTCGAACCTCATTGACCTAAAGAAATATGCTCCTTTTAATAGCAATTTTCAATACGTTTTGATCGCATTCGACGTGTTAACTAAATATCTCATAGCAGTTCCTTTAAAAAACAAATCAGCAGTAGCTATGGTTTCCGGTTAAAAGAAAGTGTTTAAAGACAAGAATCCACTTTACTTGCATTCTGATGAAGCTCAGAATACACTTCCGTAGCTGTCAGATCCTTACTCGACTCTCTTCATATTAAATGGTATCACAGCTATAATCGATCAATCAAGGCAAGTATCACGGAGAGAGTGATAAAAACGCAGAAAATTCGAATATTTCGTTGGTTTACCTATACAGGTAGCTATAACTATGTAGATGTCTTGGGTAAGATTGTGAATTCGTACAATAATTCTCTTCATACTAGCATCAAGTTAGAACCTTCCCAAATTACAACCACAAAGAAGGAACGTAAAGCTTATAAAAATTTGAACGGTGGCGCTAATGGTTTGAAAGTAGGTCAGTTGGTCCGCATACCAAAAATCAAACACGTTTTTACACCAGGCTACATCCCAAAGTGGACTAGAGAAACATTTACAATTGCCAGCAAAATTAAAAATAAACTTTACAAAACACCTGTCTACACGTTAAGGGATTATGATTCTACACCCATAAAAGGTACTTTTTACAGCCAGGAATTACAACCTATTATAAAACATGATAATGTTTACAGAATAGAACGTGTGTTGAGGGAAAAAAAAGTAGCAGGCATGACTCATTTTTATGCTAAATGGGCTGGCTGGGGTCCGAAATTCAACGGTTGGGTAACTGATATCGTTCAAGATGGACCTTCTCGATAATCTGTACGTCATTCTTCCGTCTAATGGCATTATGGATGTCTTTCCTGATAACACTTTGGCTCATTACAAGAATTATCTCCCAGAAACGCTTAACCTCACGGCCGAATGTGAGGTCGCCTTGCTAGAGATGCAATTTCCTTTAAGAATGGACTATAAACCTTTTGTAATGAGAGCTGGTGAGGACGATGTATTCTTAAATGTTTTATATTTAGATATAATGACTCCCACGGCCATTGAATACAAACTAAAATGCACAAGCGCTGGTATCAGTTACGACACAACCAGTGACCTAGTAGAGGCAATAAATAAGGAAATAGCAGAGTTTAGGAGAGGCAAATTTGAAAACTATAAGGGAAAAGAGCATCCTTTTCAAGACTTGGATTATGAAAAGAGGAAAAGGCCTAGAATTAGTTACAATACCAGCATAAAACGTTACGTTATTCATAATGACATAAGACCAACTACTAATTTGTATATTCGATTATTAATGGGAAAACGAATGGCTCGCAGGTTAGGTTTTGAACCAAATCAATAACCTCTTTACCCTTATCGCGATGACAGGAGTCTCGCTACAAAGGGAGGTGTTGTAGTCGTTCTCGATAAAAGTATCTCTTACAAAACTCGAGCTGAATTAACCGTTACAGCTGTTAACCCATCACCTCATGATAACAACAACCTTCCAGATTATATTTGGATTTACACCAATATAATAAATCCGAGACCTGTCGGCATCAGTTATTCTTAATTGTTAAGAATTACTAATGTTGTAGGAGAGTTAGGTGCTAGCCAGTCTGTTAAATTCACTTCTCCCCATTATTATTCGCTGTTACAGCATAACGTGCAAACAATAGAAATTAAATTTTGTGATGCTTACGGTGATATAATACCGTTTTCTTCCCAAGGACACACCATTGTCACTTTGCAAGTCAGGCGGAAAAGGTCGTGAGTAAAACAATGGCTTCCTGCTGTCCTTATACGGCTCACTTTCGAAGACAGGCTGGAGGTTTAAACGTGTATTCAGGTGCTAGACATCAAGCTGGGTATGGGTTGCCAAACATCTTCGCTAGTATATCTAAGTATGCAATGCCTTTCGTTCGTTCAGTTGGCAGCTATTTAGGATGCAAAGCTTTAGGAGCCGGAAGTAATATTGCGCAAGATTTAATTGCTGGTAAAAATTTTAAACAGAGCGCAAAGGATAGATTACAGGAGACTGGTGAACAGATATAAGGTGATGTTAAGGCGAAGTTCAGTCCATCTGGCAGCGGTCGCAAGAGAAGACACAACGCTCCCAAATCAAATGCTACTAAGAGACGACGAACAGTGAAAGTTAGTCAGAAAAATAAGAAGAAGAAAAATAAGAAAGCGGCTCGAGATACTATTTTTTAAAAATGTGTTTCATTCATCCTTCATCTTGTGAGTGTTTGAAATCAGAATTGGATATATTTGAAGTTCCACCAACGCAAGTGTCTATAGAACGCAACCAGTATGTAGAATACCGACCTATTGCAACACCTAGTTCAACTATAGAATTTCAGATTGATGGAACAGCAGACTATTTGGACTTGGCGCAAACCTGTATTTATTTAAAACTTAAAGTTGTAAGCGCTGCTGGAGAAGATCTTACTGATGCACTGAGTGCTTTCATAACGCCTACTAACCTATTTATACAATCTCTTTTTTCACAAGTAGACTGTTATTTCAACGGGAAGCTGATTTCTTGAGGCAGCGACACCTATCGATATAAAGCTTACCTGCAAACGTTGCTCAGTTCTCTAATGCAGCTAAAGACTGTCAGTTGGGAGCTGCCATGTGGAATACTGCAGATAACAGGAAAGCTGTTATTGCAAATTCTAAAACTATAGAGTAATGGGTCGAATTCATACTGAAGCCTGCAACTTGTCGAAACTTTTATTGAGCAATGTTTATGTCAAGTTTCTTTTCGTTTTATCAAAGCCTGAATTTTCACTCAAGTTGTCCAACGCTGCTGCTGGTACTTTAAAACCAAAAATACAAATAGAAGCAGCTGCTTCGTTTGTAAAAAAAGGTTAGACCCTCCCCATCCATTCTTTCATCTCACATGACAACACTGCAAGAAAATAGCACAAAATATTCTTTTGTTCGCAGCGACATTAAAATCCAAACTATCTCTAGTGGAATGACTTCGGCATTTATTGACAACGTTTTTCAAGGACAGGTGCCGTCTTTTGTTTTGATTTGTTTTGTTGACAACGAAACGTACACCGGTGTTTACAAAAAAGATCCTTGGATATTTGAAATCACGGTTTGAACTACTTATTGCTCACTGTAGATGGGGAACAAATAGACAAACCACTACAACCCGACTTTAGTTCCATGACCTACACCCGAGCCTACAAGAATTTATTTCACGGATTAGACACATCATTTCAAAACGTATGTAATAGCATCAAGATTACAGATTTTGCTACAAAACATTGTATGTTTGCTTATGATTTGACTCCGGATGGTGGCGCCGGAAATTCAAGCTCTCATGTTTCACTCAACAGACAAGGTGTCGTCAGAATAGAACTTAGATTTAACACTGCTCTCGCAAAAGCGACTAACGTTTTGATTTATTATGAGATACCAAAGGTTTTAGAAGTTACTTTTGATCGTGAAGTGTTCCTGGAAGGATGAACACGAAGCAGATCAATGACATCTTGAGAAGTAGATGTCCAAATTTCCTGGGGACATATCCCGCATATCCTGTTGTAATTAATAGAAAAGAATCGTTTCTAGTCGTCAATCATGACATGTGCAGTTCGTCGGGAAGCCATTGGTCTGTCATTGGATTGAACAAAATGAAGAATGGAATTAAGACTTCTGAGTTTTTTGACTCTTTTGGGTTCAACTTAGAAAACAATTACCACATTCTACAGTATTTGAGTAATTGGAATGGAAAGAAGATTTGGCGCAACAAGTTTCAAATTCAATCCCCAACATCTTCTACCTGTGGACATTATTGTATTTTTTACATAATTATGAGAACCAAGGGATTTACTCCCAATTACATTGTTAACAAATTAAAGAAAACAGCTTTCCGTGAACATTATGTGTACAGTTTTGTAAAATGTATTAATAAACTTAAAATGTGATTATACAACATTCTCTTTTCTTTATTCTTTCTTTTTTCTTTATTCTTTCTAGAATGCCACACCTCACACGAATAGAGTTACACCGCCCTACACGACTGACAAAGTGTGCAATTTTTTTTAATTTATTGTTTTTTCTAGTTCTAGTTTTCTAACTTTACAATTTCGTAACATAATTTTTTCTTTTTTTTTTACAGATGCCACAAGGTTATTTGAGGACAACGCCTCCGCAATTGGCTGAAGACTTGTCACCAGTCGATTCGATGTGCACAAGTCTGGATGCCCTCAACGTGTGAGGATGTTTGTTTGCCAAGCGTGTGGTTCGAACTATAGACACAGAACCAGTCTTCTGAGACATCTACGCAATTGTCACCCAGCCGATGGTGATGCAAACTGCGTTGTTTGCGGCCGATGTTTTGAAAACCGCCGCACACTTCTTCTTCACCAGATACGCGCTCATGTTCCATCACCTACAGCTCCTCAAAAAAATTGCAGTCAGTGCAACGAAAGTTTTGTTTCAAGAATTGAATTGAACCGACACCGTCATCGTTCTCATGTTGTGTCGAACAGAGGAAACATTCATCTCAGTGAAACAATCTCTTCGTTCGAGAAGACCAGAAGCTCTTTTCGGAATTATATTTCAAGATTTAGTTATGTATTTCCAGACGACGAAACTTTTCATCCAAATTTGGAATTATTTTTATTTAGTTTACACGAGCAGTTGTATTTTTTAGTTGAAGAGGTGTTGAAGAGGTGTTGACGAGTGTCAAGCTCGGACTACACAAACCTCCTTCGAAAACAATTTCCATTTATTTATGTACAAAACCGTACACAGTGTTACGTATTAATCAAATTGAAGATGTTTTAAAAGAGGTTTACTTGGACTTGTTAAGACGTTTAGAGCATTACCAAAAGGAAAGTTCTGGCTGGGTTTTATGGAATATTCTTGCCCTGGATCTTCATTTTGCGAGATATCAACCCTTAGCTGGTGGTTGTTACAAACCGTTAGATTCTTTTCTTGCTCATAAAAAGGCAATAGTTAATGTCAAGTGTTACGATTTAAAATGTTTTGAATATTCCATATTAGCTGCCTTACATCCTACTACATGTCACCCTAATAGGGTGAGCAATTATAAGCATTTGTTACACACTCTACGTGTTGACGAAATCTCTTATCCAGTTCCTTTGCGTTATGTTCGTAAATTTGAAATTTTAAACGATTTAAAGATTAACGTTTACGGTTATTCTGACAAAGAGGTCTATCCACTCTACATTAGCAAGAGGAATGGAGATGAAATAGTAAGGTTGTTATTGTTAGAAGACAATCACTATTGTTTTATTAAGAATTTCAATCGATTGATATCGGACAATGTTTTCAATAGCTATACTTGTGCATACTGTTTGTGTCCTCAACACTAACAAGATAGATTATATGATCATGAAATATATTGTAAAGAACATAAACCACAAAGATTTGTTATGCCAGAACCTGGGGAGAATATTATGAAGTTCAACAATTTTGCGAATCAGTTAGCTGTTCCATTTAATAATTTTAATTTAATTTGTGGTATACGCAGACTTTGAGTCGATATTAACTCCTATACAAGGATGTAAACCTAATGATGAGAATTCCTAAACGTACGAATATCACTTACACGAACCTTGTGGTTATTGTTACGTTATGATTGATTGTATAGGAGAGGTGATATCTAGTGAACTGTATAGAGGTTCTGTTGCGTGTCACGCTTTCTCTTAGCCATCGATGCTGAGTATGTAAAAATGAGAGCTTTCTTAAAACAACCAAAACCATTAGTAATGACAGAATTTGACAAAATTCACTTTCGAAACAATAACTTGTGTTATATTTGTGAAGAACTCATCGTCGATGGTGAAAAGACGGTTCGTGATTACGACCACTATATGGGTGTTTAAAGAGGTCCCGCTCACTCACAATGTAATATCGAATACAATTTTAAGAAAACAATGCCTGTGTTCTTTCATAATCTGACCTGGTACGATGGGCTTCTCATAATGCAAGGTATTTCAACCTATGGTAAACCAAATGTGAGTGTCATTCCAGAAAATATGCAACATTACATTTCTATTCAAATTGATAATATATTATACATTATTATACATTGATAATTGGTGTCATTGCTGGAAGATTCCCAACTTGACATTCTCAAGTATGAATATCCGGAGCAATGGCCTTTGTTAAAGCGTAAAGAGATATTTCCCTATGAATACTTAGACTCATATGCTAGATTTGAGGAAAAGGCTTTACCGCCAAAGGAAGCTTTTTTCTCTAGTTTGACTAAAGAAGGTGTTAGTGACGAGGACTATGAATATGCATTAAAGGTTTGGAACGAGATGGGTTGTAAAACATTTGCAGATTACTTTAATTTATATTTGCGTTTGGATTGTTTTTTATTAGCTTGTGCATTTACAGACTTTAGAAAGACTTGTTTAGAATGTTACAAGTTAGATCCTGCTCATTACTACAGCAGCCCCGGTCTTACATTTTCGGCCGCATTGAAAATGACAAAGATTCAGTTGGAGTTGTTGACCGACATCGATCAACACTTATTCATTGAAAGAGGAATACGAGGAGGTGTGAGTATGGTAACAAAACGATTTGCACGTGCCAATTACCCATTTATAGGTGAGAAGTATTGTCCTGAAAAACCTCATTCGTACATTATATTTGGATGCCAATAACCTGTATGGGTGGAGCCTCAGTCAAGTGCTACCTTTTGGAGATTTTATGTGGTTGACGGAAGAACAAATCTTTGATTTAGACATTCTTGCCATAGAAGACGATGCAGCAAAAGGTTACATTCTAGAAGTGGACCTAGATTATCCCCCGCACTTGCACGACCTTCATTCCGATTATCCATTGTGTCCCGAATCAATGTCATCTGCTACGAGCAGCTGTCACCTTATTGTCAAGATTTGCATAGGATTCTTAACCTTTCGGACAATTCTAGAAAACTCGCTCCGAATTTGCATCCCAAATCAAAATATATTGTTCATTACAAAGTCTTAAAGTATTATCTTTCACAAGGTTTAGTAATGAGTAAGATTTATCGTGTTTTGTCATTTGCGCAGAAAGCTTGGTTAAAACCATACATTGAACTAAATACGGCAAAACGTCAACATGCCACTAACGCTTTCCACAAAGATTTTTATAAAACAATGACGAATTCTCTGTACGGTAAGATGATTGAACAATTGAGGAAGCGAGTTAGCGTTAAAATTGCAACCACTGAGAGTAAAGCGAGGAAACTTACTTCAAAACCAAATATGGAAAATTTTGTTGTTTTTGATGAAAATGTTGTTATTTTTTAGATGAGGAAAGCCAAAGTGGTTCTATCACGACCAATTTATGTTGGGTTCACTGTTCACGATCTGAGCAAGTATTTAATGTTTGATTTTTACTACGGACATGTAAAAACCTTGTATGGAAACAACGCTTCATTGTTGTTCACAGACACCGATTCCTTATGTTATGAAATCTTTACGGATAATATATATGAAGACATGTTGTTGCATCTAGATAGATACGATACGAGTGATTATCCTACAGATCATGCTTTGTACTCGACCCGGAACAAGAAAGTGCCAGGTATTTTTTAAGACGAGACTTGTTCCGTCCCCATTCTAGAATTTTGCGGACTAAAAGCTAAAATGTATTCGTTGATTTATGGCAATGTTAACAAACTTGTTGAAAAAGGTATACAGAGACGTGTACTGAAACAAGAAGTAATATAACTCACAGGCATTACGTTGATGTACTACATAATCAAGATGTATATTGTTTTAAAATGAACTTTCTTCGGAGTAAAACTCACCAGCTAGTGACCGAAGAACAGAACAAACTGCGTTTAACTGCTTACGATAATATACGTTATGTATTAAGTGATGGTATTAGGAGTTTATCGTATGGACATTATTCCATACCTGATAATACATTGTAAAAAAGGTAAAGCCGATAACGTGTATCAACAATGTTGTTTTTTTATTGATTCAAACTTGTAACAACACATTTTTTTCATTTTTGTTTGAACTGTTGTATTTTTATGACGATTAAATTCTGAGATTCTTGTTACAACATGTAATAAAACATATCTGACAGAAAAAACGACTTTTTTATTTTTCTTCCACTCTGAATGCCGACACGATAGGTTAGTAAACCCCATTTTTAGTTCCAATTCCTACTGCTCGAGGGTCGGCCGGAAATATCCTCCGCTCACGTGAGCGACTCTCGGCCAATCAGAGAGCGAGCAGGCCTTACATATTACTTACAACCGGATGTCATCTTTCTTTCTACTTCCAACCTTCAAAGGAGGTAGAGCCACGCAAAATTTAATAAAAAAAGTGCAAGTCACTATCACTATAAAAATGCATAGTCAATTAGTCATACTAACACTAACCCAATACGTCATCTCATCTGTGACGTCACAGATGAGACGATAAGAATTAGTATTGTAGAACGTAGCCAAGCTGGCGTGGATACGGGCAAAGCCCACTACTGACAGTTTTATCACTCGTTAGAAAATTCAAGGCAACAGGCAATGAGTAGGAAAAAAAGCATGAACTAAAATGGCACGTTCAGCGGAAAACATTGAACAATTGCAATTCATAAGACGTTCATCATGTGAAATGGAATTGAAAAAAAAAAGAAGTATTCACCGTATTCTGGGTAATGATTTGCACATGTTACCATACAAAATATTTACGACGGGAGAGTAGAATAATGGTGACAAGGATTCAAGGCTTGATTTTGAAACTTTATGGTAGCAAGGATTGACGAAGATGGTCCATCCTCTGCTGAATGTACTCCATAATGTGTTCTGAATGCTCTCTATGTTGCAGCCACAGACTTCAACTCGTAAAACCATTTAACAATTGTCACACACTCTTCTGTTGAATAGTGGTCCACCATTGTAGCAAATCCGAAACTCGGTCAATTCAGTAACTCTAAAAGAAGAGACCGAAACTGCAATAATCGGAGCATTGTAGAAAATGTAAAGTGTGTTTTTCACTTGACTCCCCCGGGCGGTGAACACCTGACCAAATGTACGATGCACTACATGTGTTTGTAGGGCAATAGTGGACGTGGTGATGTGAAGGAGGGGCAGAGCGTGGTTCCGTACCTCACGGCTTCTTGAACGGGGCGTTTTGAACCTGCAATACGGCACGAGCGTGTATCCAACACGTTAGAGATCCTTGGAACGTGCAAGACAACTACAGGTAACAAGTTGTGGTGTTTAGTCATGAAGTAAAGATGTAGGCTTCATTCTCTCCCGACTTTGATTTTATTAATCGTGGAAGCAACAGGATAGTGAAGGTACAGTTTGGCTACTTTACTCCCACGGCAGAAGGTACTGTTTAGTCCAATATTGTCACATTCCCGGTTGGTGAACTTATCTTGGGTTAAGAGCCGAGTATCTGTTATGCAGGAGGCCTATAAGCCCCAACTTCTCCCATCGGCCTAACCATTGAAGAAATCGCTTGTAGACGGAAATAAGTTGTATTCCGTTTATAGGCTAGTCAAACGTATTAGGTTGCATGGACAATGTCAACCGTGGCCAGGCTGGAGAGAGAGTGCCGGACTGGTGATTCCATGCCAAATCCAAGAATTTAAGATAGCGGATGGTATCCATGTTGTTTTTCTCCTTCTTGCTTAGTCCAGCATCAGTATAAGAGAGTGCTGAAGAAAAACGTCCAGCAGCTACGACAGCTAAGCAGTAGTATAAAATTAGGTGGAAAGCAGGCCCTTTTGAGCAACCCCCCCCCCAGTCTCCCCCTGCAGGCCCTCACCTAATTTTTTTGCATTTAAAAAGTGTCCGGCGTGTAAAACTTTCTCGCTGGGTGCTATTTGAATATTTTGCGGGTTATTTGTTTTCTTAAGTGTTGTTAAGCTTTTTTCATAATTTATGCATATTTTTTTTACGGATGAGGGGTGTGACTTTCTAGCATGTGGACAAACCCTTGGGAACAAGCGGTGGGTATAAAAGGCACGGATAATTCCGTAGATCTTTATATCAGCCATGACTTCCAAGTACAAGGTGGTCTTGAGGTTCCAGTGCAAGAAATGCAAAGTTGAGTTTTTATCACAAGAAGATGTGGAAAGTCATTTGCAGAAGCCTTACGTTTTAAACTTTACTTGTCTCGATTGCGGAGAACTCCTTTCTTCCTGAGATGAAGTTTTGGTGCACAACGACCGATGCGATGGAAAAATGATCAGGCTTGAAAAAAATCAAGTTTGAATGTGCATATTCCTGCGAAGCTTGTCAGAAGTATTTTCCCGATTTAGCAAAAGCTACGGTTCATACCAGGATTTCACATTCAGCTCTTTCGACGAACGAAGAGACGGTTTCGGTAAATAAAAAAAAGGACCAACGATGATTGATGAAGAAAAAAAAAACAAGAGATGTCTGACAATGAGATTTTCTTGTGTCAATACTGCGAAAAGACGTCCGGGAACAAGAAGTATAAACGGAGACACGAAAGGCGTAATGAAGGAAAATGTAGCGTGAGCTGATAAATCGTGCGGTGTGACTTACTCTAATCGGCTCACGTATAACCGGCACAAGTGTGGTGGGGCTGTAAAACAACGTGCGATGGAAATTGGAGAGTCTTCAAAAAAGAGACGTAAATTGTCCTTTCCCAAACTCAAAACTGTGTTGAAGAGAGAAATAATTTCTCAAATACCCGCAAATTTCAACCTCGTTGTCAACAGTGTCAGGTCTCTAGTCGTGCCTATAATAGAGGATACCAGCTGGGCCTCGTCCTACATGATTTACAATTTGAAAGACAAGATGGAGGTGACAGACGATACAGAACTTGAGGTGAGACCTTTCAGGTTAGAATTAGGAGGATTTGACCTAGTGCGCGATGCTTTCAACAGATGTTTTGTAACCTTCAAGCGGAATTGTAAGTCGGATGAAATGCACTACGAACCCTTGATTTTGTTGGAACAGTATGAAGACAAATATTGTAATCTTTTAGAACAATGTCGACGTCTTATGGTAAACATAAAAGCTCAAATTGGATTATGCATTCTCTTCGAAAAAGCGACGGATAATTCAGAAACTATTAATGCCTAGTTTAACTCCAACCTGACCAGAGTGGGTAGCAAGGAGGTTCTTTCGGATATGTCGAACAAGATTCTGCATAGTATTAGACAGTTTGCTGTAGAAGAAAGTAGATAGGTTGTCAAGCAATGCGTCTGCACCAAACTATGCGTTGGAATTTATAGACCTTTTGCGGGAAAAGGTTACGTTGCACTTCCCAACAACCTCAAACTAGGTCCCGATATACTGGTTAATGTGAGTAGTGAAGATGATAGATGTTTTTTTTTGGTCCGTGTTGGCTAATATACACCCCGTTCTATCTTCGCAACATGATTGGGATATGAAACGTTATCTGTCTCATGCACACGAGTTAGTTGTAGGTGTTTGGACCCCGTTCCTTTATCTAAAATCGCGGCGTTTGGAAAAGCCAACAACATTTCGGTAACGTGTTTTTGGTTTCGAGGATGATGAACCTTGCATTTATCGCGTAAGTTCCTTAGTTGAAAGTAAGCATCATGTCGACTTGCTTCTTCTCAACGGACACTACGTGACGACAAAAGACTTCAACAAATTCATCGCGAGTTTCAACCCCAACAAGCGCTTGAAGTATTTTTGCTGGCATTGCTTACACGGTTTTTGTTTCAGGTATGAAAACTACCACCTTCCTTCTTGCGTGGGAGTTCCGTATCAAAAGACCACATTGCTCAACAATGACGTTATCCGGTTTAAGAATTTCAAGAACAAACTCAAAAGGTTGTACATAGCTTACGTATACTTTG
Organism: Lithobius niger; assembly: GCA_023313725.1. Lineage (NCBI taxonomy): Eukaryota > Metazoa > Arthropoda > Chilopoda > Lithobiomorpha > Lithobiidae > Lithobius > Lithobius niger. Next base: position 79,495 of record JAHWFP010213619.1, read on the forward strand.
AAGCGTCGCTGCACCCAGTCTCCAGCTGCGATGGAAACGATACATACACCAGAGTTAACCACATTCACCAAGCTTGCAGTTTTGCCTACGTGATTGTTGACCACTTAGGTAGAATATTTTCTAGAAAGTTGTACAGAGGAGAAGACTGTGTCAAGTTTTCTTCGAATACATAGTAGAGGAGCAGAAAAAGATCATAGCTTACGTGAATTTCCACAAGCAACGAATGAAACATTTAACCAAGGAACAGGGGTTGCTGAACAAAAAAGCTGCAGTGCGTACCTGCAAACAAGGAGCATTTACTCCATCCCAAGAAAAGTTTAACGGATTTACGAAAGTACGAGACCACGACCACATCACCAGTGAATTTAGAAGAGCCGCGCACAGCAAGTGTAACTTTTCTTACACTTTGAACAAAAACATAGGGGTTGTTATGCATAATTTCGAAAAATACGACAGTCATCTAGTCGTGAAGGCTTTGAATTCGTTTAAAGATTTGAAGGCTCTGCAAACAATAGTTTTTAATTAAACTCGCTCCGGGGATAGAACTTGAAGACGCTGTTACCTATTCTCAATTAAGCGAGTTAGGAACCAACCTATCTTCTTCGATAGATGATGTGAAGGCAGTAGGATTTATATTAGACCCAAATCATGATTACGACATGCAGAATAAGTGTCTGACTAAAGTCAGAGCTGCTACAGAACCCGAAGACGTCGTAATTTATTCCCAGTTTACTGAATTAGAAACCGACGTAAAAAACTTAAATTCAACGTAGGGTTGAAGAAGGATCCGGATGGACATTTTGGCGCTGAAAATAAGCGAATTAAAGACATCGCATCCCCCTCGCAGTCTAGGGACGTTTCTACGAAAGAATATATCGATGCAAAAGTTGTTCCAGATTATAACATGCGGAACAATCGTTTAATAAAACTCGCTCCGGGCATAGACATCGAAGACACTGTTACCTATTCTCAACTAAGCGAGTTAGAAACCAATCTATCTTCTTCGATAGATAATTTAAAGGAGTACGTGATGCAAAAAATCAACCAACAGGTAGCATCTAAAACTGATCCTCAACGTAATTTTAACTCTGATCGGGAATTTGATGTGGGAAATAAACGTTTAACTAAAGTTTCTCCAGGCATAGGCGCAGAAGATGCTGCAACTTATTCTCAGCTAACTGATTTAGAAACGAAATTGGAAAACCTTAAAACTGATCTATCGACAACTTTCCAAAACGTCTTATATTTAGAGAGGGGAGAATTCTCAGTGGATAATAAACTCATTACGAACTTGGCACCACCATACACATATCATCACGCGACCAGTATGGAATATGTCCAAAGTATTTGTCCAATATTAATCAGTTTTTGGGCAAGTGGGCCTATTCATAAAGGTGATTTTTTCACGTGCATCAATAACTATTCTCGTGAACGCATACAAATAACGAAACACTATTATTTGTACGATGTGGTGATATCTACCCCCGGGTGGACAATTACATCTCTTCATAAAAGTTTGACCTTACGATGTATAAGAAGTGGAAATGCTTTAAATCTGAAAAACTGTAAATAAGATGAAGATATCAATAACAAATATATTCAACTTTGGCCAAGACACAGAACGGGAGTGGGTCACTCCTTTAATCATTGTGAAACGGATCCAGATTATTCTACAGGTGGATCAATGTTGTTTTATGAATATTCATAAATTTATATATTGTCCGAGGTTGACTATCCACATAGTACAGATATTCAAGTAGATTTATACTTATTAGTATTAAAAAACGCTTAAGCATATAAAATAAGGATGTAAGCCTTAAAAAACATAAAGCCCTAAAGGAAAAGATACTAGAAAAAGACATGTAAGCCATCAGCGTCGCACTAATACGTGTAAATGAATCTCCAGCAACAAAAAAAAAACAAGCTTGAGCTTCTTTTACAGGTATTAGTGCGACGCTGATGGCTTACATGTCTTTTTCTAATATCTTTTCTTTTAGGGCTTTATGTTTTTTAAGGCTAACATCCGTATTTTATACGCTTAAGCATTTTTTAATACTAATATCCATTTTTTTTGTTTCAGCAAGAATTGCACAGAAAAGAATACTGTAATCACCTTAAAATAACTGTTATAAGACAGCCTTTTAATACTCAATTTTAAGATCTATAAAAATTGAAAATCGATTCTTTGGTTCGATCTCTAGGTGAGGGCAAAATTTTCCAAAGAAGAAGTACAACAATAATAGTAGTCACATTAAAATAGCGTTCAAAAGGCCATAGGATTTCTTCATACCTATGTTTTAAACTGTAAAACTTGAGCATCGGTTCATTCGTTCGATTTTCAGGTGTAGCATAGCTATTACGGGCCAGAATTTGGGCTAATTATGAACATCAAGCTAAAAGTCATGAAATTTAGTAAACAAATCAATTCGTAGCTAATAAATCGTAGCTAACTATGGAATCTCTCTAGATGATCCCTAAGGTCCCTTCCTGTCCCCCTACCACACTCACTGGTACGACTATGAATTTTGGTGCTATAAATTTTGGTACGCCAATCATTTCTAGTAGTAGAAATCGAACCAGCCATGGATCCCCACGAATTACGACAAGCATCCCTTGTCCCTCCTTTGCACGTCATGAAACATCGATGACCAATGAGGGGGGCACAGGAGGGCGCTGGGGGCCCTTTGTGGGGTATTTCATGGGGATTCCATGGCTTGTTCAACTTCTACTGCTAAGAATGACTTGTGTACCAATTTTCAAGCTTTTAGAATAATTTGCAAAAGTCAGTGAGGGGAAACAGGGGGTCGCTGGTGCCCCTTTGGGGTATTTCATGGGGTTCCATGGCTGATTCGATTTATGCTGCTAAGAATGACTTGTACACCAAATTTCATGTTTTTTACTTGATCTGGAAGAATTTATTGCCCAAGCCCCTGGGAGTGGGCACGGGCGGGGAGGCGCTGAAGGTATTTGGGGTTATTTCATGGAGGTCCAAGGCTGGTTTGATTTTTAATGGTAAGAAGACTTGTGTACCAAATTTCTTGTTTTTAGCTTGATTTGCTGAAGTTTGTTTCTCCACCTAATGACTTCTGCCCAGTGCTCTACAATAATTATTGCTCTACCGACGAGAATACGGCAGTCATATCTAAATCGTGTTCAAAGGGCTCTGGTCGGTGTTAATACCTACATGTGAAGCTATACAAATTCAAAAACGGTTCATTGGTCTCTATGTGAGAGCAAATGTTCTAGCCCATTTGGCTTCCCTTGTCAAGAATATTGTAGTTACATTAAAATATCATACGAAAGGCCCTCATCAGTAAGAGTCGCTACAACAACATTAATGATTTGCGCCCGGTGCTGTACAATAATAATTGCTCTGCCGACGAGAATACCGTAGTCACGTCAAATTCGTGTTCAAGAGGCACTAGTCGGTGTTAACACCTACATCTTAAGCTATAGAAATTGAAAATCGGTTCATTGGTTTGATCTCTAGGTGAGTGCAAAAGTTCTAGCCCATTTGGCTTTCCGTGTCAAGAATATTGTAGTTACATTCAAATAGCCTGCGAAAGGCCCTGTGCCTGTACATACCTACGTTTTGAGCTATAGAACTTGAAAATCAGTTGAGTGGTTCGGTGTCCAGGTGAGAATAAAAAGTCATAACAGCAACATTAATGATTTCTGCCCGTGCTCTACAATATATTTGCCCTGCCGACAAGAATATTGTAGTCACATCAAAATTGTGTTCAAAAGGTCCTGGTCGGTGTTAATACCTACATTTTCAGCTATACAAATTGAAAATCGGTTCATTGGTTCGATCTCTAGGTGAGAGCAAAAGTTCTAGCTTACTTGGCTTTCCGTGTCAAGAATATTGTAGTTGCATTAAAATAGCCTGCGAAAGGCCCTAGGTGATGTCCATACCTACGTTTTAAGCTATAGAACTTGAAAATCGGTTCAGTGGTTCGATCTCCAGGTCAGAGCAAAGAGTCCCAACAACAACAACAACAACAAGAAATGGCCATGCCGTGGACGCCGAACGGTTCAATTGTTGTCATTAAAATTTGTAATGCGGTGAAATAGTTATGACACGACCCCAAATACCGAATTTCGTTGGTCTATGTCATTTTTGGGCGAAACTATTGGAGTTCAAAGTTCGACGTTCAACATGGAAGTTCATGCTGAAGCTTACATAAGGACCGCTACCGCGGTCCTTGATCTGGACAATTCGTAAAGAGGCGATAAGATTGCATAACAGAACAGTGAAATTTGTCATAAAACAGGATTGATAATTTTAGTTTAAAAAGTCCACGTAAGGTCCCGTTAAATTAGAATTGTACATACATTCCCAATAGCAAATAATTTAAAGAACCATCTCATCCAAAACCATCTCGTAAATGCCGCTCTTACCCACTGCTCTTAAAAAATACAAACAGAAATGTCATCACCATATTTGATTAAAATTCTGCACTCTGTAGTGATTGTATTTAATGGGACCCAAATACTCGGAAAGTATCGATGTGGGAGGTTCCAAATTACCGAAACTGTCAAAATAGCAGGGTGTGTCCGTAATCGTCGAGTAAGCCACCCAATGACTCCCATCTCCATCATGAATATCTTCGAGATTAACGATACCACATTCGCCGCGAGGTTTAGGTTTTAGCGGCAGACAATCCTTGCTGAAAGTACCTCTGTATTTAGGAATTTTCAAGACTTTGACCAATCTATTTAAATCGAGATTCGTTAATGGTTTAGTAAAATAGATCAGACCTTCACTGGTCTTAGAAAGAGCCCTCTGCCACGCTTCGCTTTTTTTTCTTCTTCAAACCCGAACCTTCCATTTTCTTATTATGTCTCACCATCTCTTCCAACACCTTAGCATCGTTCTGAATAGTCTTAAAAGCCATAGTAATGCCCGCAGCACCACCAGCTAGACCTCCTACTCTGGCTATAAGTGGTCTGAGTAACGCTAACAATGGTTAAAACGACCTCTTTTTTTCCGATTTTTTTACGTTTTACGATCTTGCTTCTTTTTATTTTTTTGTTTCCCCATCTCTCTTTTTTTTAATAAATCACTTCGACTTTGCCTTTATACAATTTCAAACTCATTTTTCTATCTCCAATCAACAGCGCGTGGCACGTCGTGTAAGCTGGAACTGCGGCGTTAAATTTCAACTTTACTTGTACGTCGACTACGCCGGACTGAAGTCTCTCTGATTGCTTGGAACAGTCCAAAAGTACTAGAGGATTCGTCTTTTTAAACTGCACCTAATCGATACACAAGTCCCTGACATCGTACAAAGCGCGTCTAAACTCTTGAGCCATTCTATACAGGATCGAGTATTCGCCAGTAGCGTAATTTACGTTCAAGTCCAAGAACGGGTAACGTTCATAATTTAAAGTTACGTGAGCATCTTGAAGACTGCAGTGATCGAATACAGTGATTTGAATTTTTAGTTTGCACAACTTTTCTATCACTCTGAAGAGCTAGAATGACCCACCTTGGTTTTTCGACGGCCGAAGTAGTAGGCACGCGCCGTGAGGAAGTTCGCAACTATCGTAATGCCAGTGCTTAAAACCCAAGTCCACGTTCATCCCACCTTCTATGTAGCTAAAAAGCCTAAGTTTTTGCTCATCAGATGTCGTTACGTGCGGTACGTGCCACGAAACGCTACTCAATTCGACTTTCCTAACAGCTGTTGCAGCTGCCCTGAATACAGCATTGTTATTGCTCGCCCTAGACAACGTTAGGACTTGCTTGGCACCGTACAGCACCTTGTCATAATTTTCGAAAAATCCCATGCAGTGTTTTAAAGGAATGGTGAACGAGACGCTTCCTTTAGGAGTTGTCTCCTTTACGATGATGGAATGCCGTAATTTGAATCCAATGTTATCGTTCAAACTGGCCGCGGAAGATTCTGCCGCATCTAACGCCAAGCATTTCCTCAGCAACGACACTTGATCGGTCGAACCGTACGTAAGGAGACCTTTCATGATAGTCCCATAACCGGGTAATTTAATTCATCCACTAGCTTATCCCCCAAGTGATATGTAATGCTGGAAAACAGGTACATGGAACCATTATTGATGAGAGACACTGCGTCCGCATCGGCAAAACTAGAAGTGTCGGCGTTCAGTAACCTGCCTTTAATCAGAAGATAACTATTCGCGGCGTGTAGAAACAAATCCTGGTTTTGATTACGATTCTAATTTCCGAATTGACGTTGTTTAGATTGGTTCCTACTATCGGATTATATTCGTGAAATGCGTAACTTTCCACGGACAAATCTTGTTGCAAAGATTTGTTTATGTGAAGGTAATGTTCGGTTAAACTCATCTTCTCGCTCTCGTTATAAATTTGATGAATGCTGCGTTTTTTGCTCTTAATTGATTATTATCTACGACGAATCCGTTTTCAATTATTCTTTTTTTTTCTTTTGAATACTAACAATCTTTTTTTAATACGAACAAAATTATTTTTTAGACCTCAGATGAAGTCTGACGGTAAGGGTTTTCCCGTTTAAATTTAGCATTTCATTATCTTGAGAAGTTAACCAGATACGAATATTACGAATATTGTCAGTAGTTACGGGAAGGTAAATTAAATTTTGATGGGAAATTATCATCTTATAACCCGGTGGCACTCCCGGATAAAAAGCGTATATGCACAGTTGAGGGTCGTGATTCACGTAGGAAGACCCGATTATGTTAGTATGAACGAAAATTGTATTGAGCCCTATTATGTCCACAGATTTTTGACCTTGCTGAGTTTTAGTATAAACTCCCTGAATGAACCCTAGAACAGTTCCTAAGTTATTATCCCCCAGAAACGAAACACCATAGACCGGATTATTTATAACCAAGTTTGTCTTTAAGGTATTGTGGTTTGGTTCTAAAACGATGGCATTTTTTTTCGTGATCACTTCCTTCCAAAGTATACTGTATGAAATTATTCAATTCCGAAATTTCGTAAACACCGGCAACGACTCGCACCTTGATCCAGTTCGCTCCACCGTCGATGGTGTATGAAAATTCGTTGTTGACTGCGTGTACGTTGAAAATGCTGTAGTACGTATCCAACGAAACGAGTGCTATTTCATACTCTTTTTTAGGGTTTAGATATATCGGCGTTTTCAAGTTACAGCTTAGTTCAGCTCCTACGCCTGTTAGAATGATTGAACTTGATTCCATGACTTATCCTTTTTTTTTTTTTATAAATATTTACATTCATGTTTAAGGGGAGGTTCACCCTGAAACATACCTCTCTTGTTTTTTTTTCCTGGGTTTTGTATTATCTGGGTTTTCTGATGTGACGGGACAGCCCAATCGCCTTTTTAGACTACTTTCGCCGATCCCAGGGGTTATGAGATCTAATGGGGGATTTGTATCCTGGGTTGATGCGTGACTCAGTATTGCTAGCGGGTTTGATTATTGGGAACGCATTAACTGGTGAGCCTGAGGTTGAAAAGGTAAACCAGTAGCGTTTAAAGGTACAATAGCATTTAAAGGTACATTTGCTGTTTGCACATTGGTTAACGTTTGGGGCACTAATTCACCATTCGTTTCTACTTGTTTAGGTATAGTCTTTTCACAAGGTAGGGGGAGGTCGACTCCTTGTGTTTTTGACAACCCAAAAACAATATTTGTCTTTCCCTGGAGTCGTGCTTCCCTTAACTCGCGAGATATTGTATCTCCATAAACATCATATGTAGTGTCAATTTTTAAAGGTACATGAAACAAATGCATATTACGGTGTCCAAACATGACCAAATTATGTGGACGTCTCGCTTGTCTAACATAGACGCCTTTGTCCCTTAAATTCGAGTTTAGTCCACCATTGATCATCCTTGAAGCTGATAATGCATTTTTGGATGCAGTTGGCAACTCGACGACGTTGCGTAGGATTGTCGGGTGTTTTAGTAAATTACCAAAACGGTCATAGCCGATTACTTTTAAATCTCCGATCAATATCCCGAAAGCGCAACCGCCGTCAGAAGCCAACTGAATCTTAACTCTGGGACATTTGTCCCTATCTACTAACTTATAACAGCGTTTGGTTAGACTTACCGTAGCACTGGAATCGTGTAAATAGGTTTCCTTTGTAAAAGGTAGTGCTACGTTATTAGGCCTTAAATCTAAAGTGTTCAATACAACCTGTTCAGTTGGCTTTCTTGTCGGCAAATTCTGATTGTCATATTTTTGGTGAGTTTGGTCTAACTCTAGGCCAAAAGCCTGGTGTTGTTGACAAAGGAATGCAACTGTCTGCGTTTGTGTTCATTGTTGGTCCACTCTGTTGTTGTTGGCCCGTGTTATCGGCCTTGACATAGTCCATATTACGTCTCGGTTGCTGGGGTGGCGTCCTTTGTGCGTGGGGGCCTCCAAAGTTTCGTGGTCGTTGGAAATTCACGTTGGGGTCATTTTCTTCACGTGAAAGGGGTGTGCGCGTTCCACACGCACTGGAAATGTGCCCAAAACTGAAGCACTTTAAACATCTGGGCCCCAGGGGGCGCTGTGAAGAATCTATGGCGTCACAGTAGTAAAAATCGTGATGTGGGCTTCGGCAAAAGAAACACGAAGTCGGTCGTCGTCTCGGTAGAGTTCGTCTGGGTTGGTAACTGCTTGGTCGCCTGCTTTGGCCGGATTGTGCACTTAATTGCTGCGCTTGATAAGTTTCCTGAGGTTGCTGGTAAGAGTTATTATAAAAATAACGAGTGTTTTGCAGGAAATCGACTTGGTCTTGCTGGTAAGTAGGCTGGGTTAGGTTAGGTGGTAAGAGATGGTCGTTGTGGCCTGTATGTCTATACTCATTAAGGAGTTGTGGGTTTTGTTGCAGGCAAGCCTGGGCCTTGGCTATTATAGCAGGTGGAGTCACAAATGTATGCATGTCGGTATTCAGGTAGTTCAGGCTGTCTATCAATTCAGACTGCAAAGGGAGAATGTTAGGGGTCGCTCAGCTCTCAAAAGTGTTTCTCTAGTGACGTTAAGGTTAGACGGATGAATTCCTCTCAGGCCCCATACATAAGCTTCGTCTTCAGTCAATGGGTAATCAGTTGCTACAATTTCCGCCATTAAAGCACGTACTCTTCTTATATACGTAGCCACGTATTCTTGGTTTGTCATACGTACTGACATAAGTTCGCTGAGTTTTTTCATTTGTTGGAAGGGGTCCACTCGAGCATAGTCTGCATTAAGTTGGTCCCAAATCTGCTTCACGGTTTGTTGGACCTGGAAGTGTACTATGATAGATGTGGCAACTGTCCACATTAACATGAGCTTGCACTCAGCATTTTTCTCTGCCATTCGGCAATGTCTTCAGGTGGTGCTTGTTTTGGGTCTGGTCTAGGGTTAGTCAAGACGTCTGGTGCCCACGTCTTCTCTTCAGCTAGACATTGGAAAAACGTCTTCCATATTTTAAAGGTCTCGAATCCTGTCTATATGGGGATTCCTTTATAGTTCTCTTGTGGGAGTGTATTCTGGCGGCTACCTATAAGTTGTGGGGGTAGATTTCTGTGGTGGCCCCATAATTGTGCCATGTTGACGGTCTAGAGTCCTTCTTCTCTGCTTGTTCTCAGCTTTTACTATATGGGGAAATCACCTACGACGCTGTGACACAGGGATCGTACTAGGCAGACGGTGGGTCACTTCCTTAATGCTGGGTTACCCTTGACAAGGTGTTTGCTTTGCCTTCGTTCTTGCATCCAATCTTCACCAAGCTAGCATTGTGTGCACTTAGACCTTTGTTATGCAACCATTCGTGTTTACTAAACCTTTCCTTAGCTACCATTTGCTACGTTACCATTGCTATGCAACCACTTGTCATATTACCAATGGCTATGTTACCATTCGGACTGCTACCAAAGACTATGCTACCATTTGTCAAGTGTGTTTTTCACTTGACTCCCCCAGGCGGTGAACATCCGCCCAAATGTGCGGTATTCCAATAAACTACACGTGTTTGTAGGGCAGTAGTGGACGTGGTGTTGTGAAGAAGGGGCAGAGCATGGTTCGGTACCTCACGGCCTCTTGAATGTGACATCTTGAAGCTGGAATACGGCACGAGCGTGCATCCAACACCTTAGAGGTCCTTGGAACATGCAAGACAACTACAGGTAACAAGTTGTGGTGTTTAGTCATGAAGTAAAGATGTAAGCTTCATTCTCTCCCGACTTTGGTTTTATTGATCGTGCAAGCAACAGGATGGTGAAGGTACAGTTCGGCTCCTTTACTCCCATGGCAGAAGATACTGTTTAGTCCAATATTGTCACATTCCGGGTTGGTGAACTTATCTTGAGTTAATAGCCGAGTATCGGTTATGGAGGAGGCTTATAAGCCCTAACTTCTCCCATCGGCCTAATCATTGGAGAAATCGCTTGTAGACGGAAATAACTTGTATTCCGTTTATAGGCTAGTCCAATGTATTAGGTTGCATGGACAATGTCAACCTTGGCCAGGCTGGAGAGAGATTGCCGGACTGGTGATTAGATGCCAAATCCAAGAATTTAAGATGGGTGATGGCATCCATGTTGTTTTTTTCTCCTTCTTGCTTAGTCCACCATCAGTATAGGAGAGTACTGAAGAAAAACGTCCAGCCGCTACGACAGCTAAGTTCGGAAAAAAAAGTAAACAAAAGGGATTCAACAATCCGGGATGACAACATAAGGACAACAATAAAGAACACAAGTAGCCGACTGACAGGGCCTGACCCCCGCAAGCAAAGGACATCAACACGATTAATAAATTTTCAACACAATTTTATGTGTCTTGATCACAAACAAGTAAAATGAAAAAAACACCAAAAACACCAAAATAAATGGGAAAGCCACATCATAACAATTCCATAGTGCCACCATCTTTTTTTTCAAATTAGAAAAAAAAAAGATGGTGGCACTATGGAGTTGTTATGATGTGTTACGATGTTGTTATGATATAAAGCTTTCCCATTTATTTTGGTGTTTTTGGTGTTTTTACATTTTACTTCTTGTGATCAAGACACATAAAATTGTGTTGAAAATTTATTAATCGTGTTGATGTCCTTTGCTTTAGGGGGTCAGGCCTTGTCAGTGGGCTACTTGTGGTCTTTCTCAACCCAACCTCGCAGAAAATTTTATCATCTTTGTAAGGACAACAATGTCTCTACCGATGAAGCATTAAGGGAGTTAAGGCTTTGACAATAAGGGATAACAATTGTTGGACATACAGCTTGAATGCTCTGGGTTTAACAATAATGATGAGTAAAGTCTTGCAATAGATCTACAACAAGAGGTTGCGTGCTTAACATTGTTATACTATAAAATCCAATTAGATTGAATTTCATCGGCCGAGGGTTTGGTGTTTCTGCTTATTTAAACAGGTAAGTGGTTTTAGTAGGTTTACAAGAGTTTGCTTATTTGTAGTAAATATAATTAAATGTCCTCTTAAGTGTTTAAGTTACACTTTACAGTTTCATGGCCCAAACAAGCTTTAATGTTTGGAGAAGGAGGAAACACTGTTGGCAAGTGTCATGCTCAGTGACACGGGAATGACACTGTGACAGAAAACGAAACTTGGTGTCCCTTAAATCCGAAATTCTTACTTTAAGTGGTTGTATTATTTGTTTTAATCGTGAATAAACTAGATTGTTCTAAAAACGTAGCATTTAAATGGGACACCCGGTAGGTTGTTGAAATGTTTGGAAAACCAGCAAAGCGGTCGCCTTAGTCGGCCATCGGGTTTTTCTTGTGAAAGGCTGGAATGCTTGAATTTTGAAAATAATGCTGCCAGTGAGTTATTTTAGTGTCTCTTCTTCATACCAGTATGTGTACGAAGTCTCTTCTTTTTTTTTTAACGTGAAGGATGAAGGTAAAAAATTAAACCACTCTTAAGAAGAGGGCGGCCAAAGATCCAAAGAACGCAGTAGGAGGATGGAGTATCTTTTAAAGTTGTAGAGGCGACCGCTGGTCAAGAAGATCTCCAAGAGTCAGAAAAGGCGGCGAACCAAAGGCAATGGTAATGGTGTAGCATTCGAAAAGAAAAATTGCGAGAGGGCTGTTAATGGCGTAAAAGGATGAAGTAGTGAGTGATCGGTTCCTCTGCAAGTAGTTCTACAGGAGAGAAGTCGTGGGTGGACTTACGACAGTGCTAGGAAACCAAGTACCATGTCTTTGGCATGTAGACAACAGTCCCGAGACAGTTCCCGAGAAGAGACTGCGGAGCATTAGACTAACTCATTGAAGACCGGGACAAAGGTGGTTGCATCGTCCAACTGCCAAACATTATATGATGACAATTGACGCAGGTCAGATAAAGAGGCGGCCGAAGATTAGGAGGCGACCGCAAGATCAACAGATTGAGACATGTGTACTGTGGGTGATGGAACTGTGGCACGGTCAGGGACCATGGCAGAGAGAAGTGCTAGGCAGATAGTGGCAGAATGTCCTTGTTTATTAAATAACAAGCATACTTATATCATTTACAGTAACATAACGTTCACACTTAGTGATGTGAAGCATACATTACAATGCCCTCCCTTAAAAAAATTGGGTATTGCAATTTTCTATAAATCCATTTTAATCTTGTAAATTTGCATTGATGATATCTATTGCTGGCAGTACATGACATCTGCTTGTGTTTGCTGTCACAGGAATGATGGCATCTTTTTTATACACGATGACAATATATGATTCTTTGCACCATTTTTGTTACTTTTGCTTTTGCCTGCTGGCCTAGTGGCTTCCCATCAGATAGCAGTTGTTCATGAAATGAGAAAAAAAAACCAATTAACACAAAATTTCATTTCAAAACTTTTAAATGGTGCAGCTCTTCCACATACATACAACATAGGACGGACATTTTTTCCAACATGGAACAAGTTAAAACCGGAGGGTTTTCTCTGCACACATGTAACAAGGACGAAAGCTACATTTTACCAAGCAAGGTACAGTTTAAAATGGTGCCCTCAGTTAGGCACACACTCAACGTGAACAGTACAAGGGCAGAGCAAAACAGTCATACTCATCCATCGTTACTCATGTTAAAATTACTGTTAAACAAGGGATGGGCGATGTTTAATAAATTATTGTTGTTGGTCTGTAAGTTAAAAAAATTAACAGTCTAATTCATGTTGATTAAAGGTTTACAGGTTTACTTTCACAAGCTTTATACGGCTGTGCTTTTGACGACCTTCGATTTCAGTAGGCTGAGCCTCAGCTATTGGGCTAGTCCTATATTTTCACTTGTTAGCATTCTCACTGGAAAATTTACCACTTAGTTTGTGTTAGTTTTAGATTGCCACTGAAGACATAACTACAGGAACTGCCACAGTTTCAACTTCCTCAGAGAGCGGTTGATAGTGCTGCCGTTTTAAGAAGTACTTGCTACTGGCGTCATTTCATGCTCTGACCATTTTGTTGTTCAGCAATAGCTGGCTCAGAATGATTGGGTAATTTTGTCCTGCTTGCTGTTTGCAGTACCCAAACAGATGCTTCGTGATTGGTCATGTCTGGAAACGAGACACCTGATCTATGTTCAGTATTAGTTACTAATTTTTTGGTTGGTTGTTTTTCATCAAGTGACTTAACATACTGCTCGTGAGCTCAACTGCTCTGAGTGCCTGCACAATGTAATGTCATTATTTGTGCAAACTTCAAATTGTGCAAAACCTAATTCTTTCCTGACTGTTGCGGGTAACCATTTTTTACCCACAGAGTGTGAATAATTTAGAGCCCAGACTAATGACTCGTTTATTATTTTACTTGGAATTTTATACTGTGTGCTCTTAATTTGGTTGTGCTGTTTCCTATGGACAATCTCAATAGGAGTTGGTTACAGTAAGTCGAGCTTACTTTTCATTTCCCTTCAGAAAAATAGTTACTGGGAATTTGCAATGTAGTAGCACTTGGTGTAATTCTGGCAGATGTAAATAATTTCCAACTGCTTGATTTACAGAACTCCCTTAGCCCTTTCTCTTTTACAGTTTCTCTTAAATGACTTGACAAAAATTTCACATTGCCCGTTCGATCATGGTGCATAAACCAGAGCGTGAAATGACGAATGGCATATGACTTTAAAAATTGTCGAAACTCATGGCTCATCCACTGGGGTCCATTATCTGTGACCAGGGTCGAAATCAACCCATAATCTGTCAAAAAGTCTTAAAAACCTCGATTACTTTCTTTGCTTTTGTAGTCTTTGTAACTTCAAAAAAAGGAAATTTTGAATAGGCGTCAACCATAACCAAAAACATGAACCCGTCCATTGGGGCTCTAAGGTTGCGCATCTTTATTTTGCTAAAAAGCGTCGCACGTCTTAACCATTTTCTCAAGTTGTTCATCGACTTTGGGCCACTAACATTTAGACCAGGCTAATCTTTAATTTTCACTGATCCTCAATGGCCAACATGCAAGGCCTTCAAAATTTGTCTATGAAATATGGATGAAACAATTACTTGCACCCCCAAAACAGAGTGTCACATTCAAGCGATATTTCGTTCCAAAGTATGGTTTAATGTCTGGGTCATCAATCTTTTCACGCCATCCACGTTTGGTATTTCTCAAAACTTTTGACAAAATCGGATCTTTAGCAATAGCTTTAGCTAAAGTTTCCCCATTACAGGAAGTGTTTCAATGACTGATGCAGCCAAAACCTTGTAATGCTCAGTTTTGTCTTCAAATTTTACTGCTGGGTAAGGGTAGATGTGAAAGCGCATCACCAGTTAGGTTAGTCATCTTCGCTGTATTTTGGAAAGTATAGTCATTCCCATTCCACATTAGCACCCAGTGCTGCACCATGGCTGCTGCCATTTGTGGGATGCCGCTTTTTTTGCCAAACATCCAGAGCAGAACTTTATGGTCTGTCTGAAGTATGAAATGCTGAGCATACAAGTATTTATGGAACCTTTTGACACCCCAGTAAATGCTCATTGCTTCCCTATCAAAATGTGAATAAGCTTGCTCCGCTGGTGTGAACTTACGTGAAGCAAAAGCTATGGGTTTGTCACAACCATTATGCTTAACATGCATCAAGCACCTTCCTATACCGTAAGGGAAGGCATCACAAACTAGCTTGAGCTTCACCTTAGGGTTATAGTACACTAAAAGTTTGGACTTCAAAAATAATTGCTTAACCGCTTCAACAGCTTTGCTGCAATCTGGACCCCATTCCTATGTGACTTTCGGGTTAAAAGCTTTGTAATTGGGGCCAGAACTTAAGCTACATTTGGCAAATATTTAGAGCACTGATTGATAAAACTGAAAAAAAACTCTGTAGCTCAGGTATGTTGCTACGATTTGATGCCTTAACAATGGCTTTCACAATTTCCGGTAAAGTGTGCATTCCTTCTTTGTCAATTATATGACCTAATTATTTGAGAGTGGGCTGCGATAGTCTGCACTTATCGATCCAAGATGCATCCCTGAATCTTGCAAGGCTTTCAATAAGTCATGAAGTGCTAAAGCGTGTTCCTGACCCTTGCCTCTAACCAATATATCATCATAAAATAGCTGGCACTTTAGGATTCTGACAGTGAGTACTGCCATCAAGCACTGGAATATCACAGGGCTGCTGGTCAAACCAAGTGGAACCCTCAACCACCTAAATAGCTCTAACGGCGTACCTATTGTTAAGATATCACAAGCACTCTAATCAAATTGGATCTATAAAAATGCATCTTTGAGATCAATAAGGTTAAACATATCACAGCCAGCCAACAAACTAAAAAAATCAGCTACTGTAGGAACAGGAGAGTTATCTATTTGTAATTATGGGTTGATTGTTGTGCTGTAATCACCAATTATGTGTAATTTACCATTTGGTTTATGAACGATGACTATTGGAGTTATGCAAGCGCTTGTTGTAACCGGTTCGAGAATTCCTAAAGCCACGAGACACTTAATTTCGTCATTCATCTTGTCTTTGAAAGCCAAAGGAACTGGACGGACTTTACGGTAGATAGGCTTAGTATCTGTTTTTTGCTGAATTTCCACCGTGTAGCCTTTAAAGTTTCCCAGACCAGGCTGAAAGAGCTTAGGGCTTCATTTTCTTTTGTGTTCACCACAGTTTTAGCAATATTAACTTTATCACAATGTTAAATTTTGTAATTTTGTAACGAGTAAAATTTCCTCATGTAAACATCAAAAATGCTAGTCTAGCCTTTGCCCATTAGTGGCGGTCTTTCGAAATTCGTCACTAAGTTTTTAGTTTGATTGCCCAGTTTGACCTTGACGTTAATAATTCCTAGTACTGTGTCTGGTTCACCGTTTTACTATTTCATGGCAAAAGAGCATGGTGTAATGGTGCAGTTTTGAAAATATTTCTCGCACCAAGAGATAGGAATTATCGTCCCGTCACAACCCCTGTCACCCTCGAAAGTTAATACAACATCATTCACAACACAATCAAGTGCCCACTTAGCTGGCTTGGTATATTTTGTTAAATTCATCATCAACGTATTATTTGCTAAACTCAGGCTCAATATATTATTTGAGAAGTAATCACTACCTGAATCTGTTTCAGGCTCACTCATTTCAGTTTCACTCTCGGTTTCAGACACACGTTCAACCTCCAGCTATAATTTATTGACTTTTTATACCCGTACTTGTGTTTTGTTTTCCTGTATGCTGTTAGCTTAAGAACGGTTTTTAAAGGCACGGACCTACTTTACGTTCGTCACTAGATTTTTTGTGACACACAATTTTAAGATGACCTTTCTCGTGCCATCAGCCACAGGAATAATGTTTATATTTACTTCTAGAGTGGATGTGCCCGGAATTTCTGCAGCAAAAGCAAAGCATTTCCGATTTAGATTTAGTATTAAACCTTAAACCCTTGATTTTACGCTTCTTAATAAAATTTGACACGACTGTTCCACCTCTAATTTTAAATTTACTCAATTTCCGCAGCTTTAAGTGAAAGCGCAAGCTCAGTCGTTCAGACTAGGCAGTCACGAATCATTTCATTGTTTACATCCGTACAGGAGTCAAAAATCATAGTATGTATTCATATTTTTTTAAACTGCAAGAAAAATTCACCTATTGTGTCTCCATACAGTTGGTTACATCTGAAGAACTTTACATGTAAGGATATTACATTTGGGTATGGTTCACTGTTATCTAATACTGCCTTTACAAGTGCATCAAAAGTAGTAGCAATTGGCCAAACCGGGGCTAAAATGTTAATAATCCGATCGAATATTTCCCTGCCCATCCTCGCCATCAAAACATCTACACGATTAGCGTCTGTACTTTTTTTGGCTTTAAAAATATTCTAAATGCTGCGTGTATTTAAATTACGTGTCTAAATCCGGATGAAATTGTTCAAACACCCTATTTGGCTTCAGGTCAATCATTTTAAGTTAACCTTGATGGAATAAAAAAAATAAATTAACGTCGTCCACCCTAGTACCCAAAAATGCATTAACTAAATTCCTTAACTAAATAGTTGAATCCATTCTTAACAGGCAACCATTATAACCAGTTCTAAGTTAAGTCCATTCTTAACTACAAGTTAATTCAAAAATTAACAAAATTCTGTTCCCACTCGAATTATAAATTTACTAGCCTCATTAAAATTACCCAGTAGCTTTCGGAAATTTACCCTAAATTTATTTTTCATTCAAACACTAACACATTTGCTAATCCACTAACAAGTAATTTTCAACAAGTTGCGTATTTAAATAAATTTAAATAACGAATAACCAAGTTTTACTAATCTTTGAATCCAAATTTTAAAATAAAACTACACATTAAGCATGAATTTTAATAAATCAGCAGAATTCAACAAAGATACTAGTCTAAATCACAATATCCAAAACATAATCATGCAAGTGACAACTACGAGCATTGAAGGATTAATTTGATCGCGGTTTTTTATCACTAAGAATTCTCCTCTCTAGTAATGGGGCGAGCCAATGGCTTTTGCATCGCGAAAGACATGATCACAGTAAAATTATTTGTTTAATGCTCATACTCACAAGATTAAACAAAATAGCAATTCTACACAATCACTAAAAATAATTATGGCATTAACTAGCAATTGCTAGAATCACTCCAAGCTGCAGTACACAGCAAAACAACACAAAAATTAGAACAAATTAAACCATCCTCACCAAAGGAACTACTCTATTTTACCAAAATTAGCAAATTTCTTACCGACAACTGAAGCAAGAACCGTGAGCAGGTAAGGGACTTTTATTGTCATCCAACAGTAGATTATAACATGCTGAAGTATTTTATGCTTTCAGCACTTAATTGTTGGACTACATTGATGTTGCAAATAGGTGACTCACTAAGAGGCAGGATGCCTTTCATTGCAAGAGTTTGGTTTAGTTTTTTTATGGAGCACGAATCCAAATTGAATTATCTACTCCACGACGATGAGAGGGACAATTTTGCTGTAGACAAAGAAGAGTAGTAAACAAAATGCAAATCGTGAGCACAGGGTCCAATTATGCAGGAAAAAAAGTAATTTTTTTTAAGTAGTAGGTCTTGGTTAATCGCCAAATTGGCTGGTTAATTCAGATACATCCTACTGTATTGCCGACAAGCAGATGAGAGCAATAATTGTTATTTTTACTATTATTGTTGAACTTTACATGTACATGATTACATACGATTAATTATAAATGTGAGAATTTACAGACATCAAATTCCTCCTGACAAAAGTGACAGTTGAAGATAACACTGTGTGGCCTTTGGGCTGTTACCAGACCTACGAAATTTGTGATATCCACCCAAAACCAAAACTGGTATAAGAACCCCACCAAGTTTCCAAATGGAACGGCTTTGAAAGTAGTGATAGTATTCAAGTAGGAAAATGCCTCCAATGTTAAACCCTATTAGCCAAGTTAATCGCACCGAATAATACTTTGGATGTTAAATGAAAACTTGAAGATTGCTGCCACGAGTAGCAATAGTCTAGTTTCCATTTAACTTTCGAACTATTAGTCAGTGTGATTACCTTTATTGCTTGCTTCTCGAGTGCTGAGAACTAACAATATTGAGGGCTGCAGGAGGGGGTGATTATAGTGCTCTGGAGTTCACGCATTTCTATGAGGAATTAAGAGACCTCTTATATGTATGCTAGGTCGTGCTGTTGTCAGCCACCTTCCTTCGTGACTATTACATAGGGACAAAAGAAGGTGGTTGAGGAGCACCCAGCCAGATGCCATGGTTTCGGGAACCCTTGGTGCAAGCACCAGACGTAAAAAGAAAGGGGGCTAGCCAAACAACAGCCAAATGAACCCGTCCAACAATACTACAAATTGTGCCTCAGAACCGGTGAAGAGAGATGACCAAGGCAGGCAACTGGCCACAATAAACTAAACTAACTTGAAACAAAATGCCAAAGCAAACAGTTAATACAACACTGTGGGCTGCAGAAGGAAGACCACAGAAACCAAGCCAAGGAGCAAAAGAATGAAATAGTTTATGCAAACTGGTGAGCCCCAGCAAAGAGAAAAAATTGAAAAAAAAACCCAACTGTCGCTGAGCCAACACAAAGAACAAAACTAGGAAGGGAAACAGAGTATACCACCCTCAACAAGCAAAGAGGTGACACATATGATCCTGCCTTGGAAACCCTGAGGCGATATCTCATAAAGGGGAAAGATCCCCGGAACGAGGACCAACCCTCACAATACTACTGCAAGTAGGTCCTCTGATGGGCTTCTGCACATTCTCTAACCAGTGTTCCTTAGTGGGGTGCCAGCGTGCACATTGAAATGAAAAGTGGCAGACACGCCGTGCCACACAACAGAAAAGACTACTACCATTCCCGTTAAGGAACCCACACAGGATATAAGATGATGGCCTCACACAAGGTGGTAAACTCCAGGAGAAATTGAGAGAGAATTTCCCCCAAACACTCCATGAAGAACTCCTGGGAAAAACTGTAGTAAGAAAGCGTGACCATGTGGCCTCCCGAAAGGGAAGTTCACACTCTCGGAGGATGTGGTCAATATCCTTCTCAAGGTGGCCACACTCACATTCGGGGCTACCCTTCCCAGACAAGCAAACAGGTAAGAATAAAAGTTCCCATGGCCCGTGACGACTTGCACCACCTTGCAAGAAAGGGAAACGAATGAGGTGAAAACATCCTCCTGAAAACTGTACGTAATCCGCTCTTTAGAAGAGAACTTCCATCGACACCTCCAGAAATCCAAGATGGACTCCCGGCTGATGGCCCGAGAATGAGAACGAGGGATTAGAAGGACGTGGGCAACTTTGCACTGGCGAAGATACTACTTTGCATGCTTGTCAGCCTCCTCACTGCCCTCGTTTCCAGTGTGGGTGTTGATCCACGAAAGGCAAAGGGACACCACGGCAACCAACTCCACAAATAACACCTGGGCGGAGGCAGCCAGAAAGGTCTCCGGCACAGGGTTCAGGATCGCTTGAATTGCTGAACTGGAATCAGTACAAAGCACAAGTTCATCCTAGAATGAACAGTGAGGGAGTCGAGGGCATAGCGAAGGGCAAAAGTAATTGCTGCAACACTGAGCAATGATCAGAGATTCAAAAGAGACTCAAGTGTGCCAGAGTCCCCCAGGTAAAGTACAAAAGTACCCCCCACTCTTCCATCCATCCTGGATCCATCGGTGAAAATTTCGCACAATGCGTGGTTGTTAGGGTCATAGAAACAAAGCTCAGGCTGCAAACGGACCGATGGGTGAGGGAAGCAAAATGGAGAAGTCTTGCTCTCGTATTGGAGGCTCTGCAACAGAACAAAATGCTGTTGCCTCCCTATCGCCTGCTGCCGCCTCCCTATCGCTGGCAACAGGAGTGGTGCCAGCCAAGACATAAAAAGCATCGGTTGACATGGTTCGGTAAGATCTGACGAATTGCAGGAGAAGGGGCGACGCGTGGAGTCCTGGCTTTGTGACATCTTTATCTTCTCGATGCAGTAACCCCCAAATCTCCTCACCACAGACCAACACCGGAAGAATACACCAAAGAAGGAGGATCCACAGTGTTTTAGGCGAAATCCTCCATGAATGCCCAGCGACAGCCTGTAGGCGGCAAGTAATGGGTGCAAGCTAGTATGCAGATGGAGAATATGTATGTTCCAGATCAGCCTGGCATCTACGATAAAACCCAAATATGAAAGATGGGGAGACAAAACCAGCCGCTGACCTTGGAAGACTATGCAGAAATCGGTGTCAGGCTGTGAGGTCCCCCCGCCAGCTGGGGCATATTCCTGTCAGGGCGATGGTTTATCCTTGGATGAAGAATGGCCACCGACTTGGCATAATTGAACTCGAGCTTGTTGAGCCTAGCCCAGTCAGTCAAGTGCTCTACTGGCAATCGCCAAATCTCAAGAAACCTGGGAGGATCTCGATTACCCATCTGGACAGGAGTGTCATACGCAAGACCCTGCCCCGCCAGCTGAACGTCACGATGTGAGTTCAGGCACCGAAGCATGATATGAAGCCACAGAGCAGGCCCCAAGCAGAGACCCTGCAGGCAACCCTTAGAAGTAGGTCTATTAGCCCCAATAGAGGGAGGTCTGCCTGTTCCCAAGAAAATTTCTGATCAGGTAATAGAGATTGGAGGGCGTGTGCATACGACGCAGCTCGGAGAGGATGCTAGGATACCATGCACAATTGAAGGCGTTCTTGATGTCCACAGCAACCGAAAGACAAAGCAAACTCCGTTTGGAGAAGGACTTGACTTGGTAACGTAACCTGCCATGGCTCCAACGGCATCCTTCAGAGAGCGGTAGCCAAACTGTTGGTCAGAGAGCAACGCATTCGTCTCCAGGAAATGGGACAATCGGTAGAACACAGCCTATCCAAAATCTTGCCCAGAACAGGGAGGAGACAGAGTGGTCGGAATTGACCAACTCCCTTGGGTATGAGAACCACATGGGGACGCTTCCAGCAGGTCAGGAAAACCTGGAGCCCAAGGCAGGCATTTAAAATCTTTAGCCAAAGAATGCGGAGGACGCACAGGACAAAAGGCAGACAGGAAGAAGGGACCACGTCGGAACCAGCCGCCAGTCCAGCCCTAACATGGCCAACCACCCAAGAGCGCTCCATCTGGGAAAAAGGGAGAATCCTGAGGACAGGTGCTAACATGCGGAGCTGTAAGAGAATCTCTGAGGACAAAGTGGACTGGGAGGTGATCCGACTGATTGTCCACTGGAAAGTAGCTATCCAGGAGACTAGCGGCTTTCTCCTCCTCAGAACAGGTCCAAGAGTAGGGCATGCAGAACCGGGTGACATTTGGTTCTGTTGGCTAGGACCTTATACCGGAGACTGAAAGGATCCTTCTCAGACTCTCGAGTGCAAAGTGCCTCCCAAGCACCTTGTTTAGTCTTCTTCAAGGTGAATTTGTAGGCCCTCCGTTGTTCAAAGAAAAGCTGCTTTAAACGGTCCCTATCCTTTTCACGGGCCCGTTGGAAGGCTCTCCTTGCCCTGTGCAGTGAGCGTTTCAACAACCATCGCTGTTCCACCACGGGCTACGTCTGCCAGGAGGCCCCTGAGAATGGCCACTGTATAAGAGGCCAGAACAAGTTCCTGGAAAGTGTTAGCCGCTTGCTCAATTTCAGCACCTGAGGACAAGGGAAGAGAGTACAAATTGGGGCTCCATTCTGAGAGGAGGGAAGCAAACAACTCCCACTTGGCCCGACAGATTCTGAAAGAAGGAGACACTTGTGACTGAATGGTCTCACCCGCAGCACTTATAAAAGCAACAGAGGAGAAAAGGATGGCATGGTCACTAAGCATCTTCTCTGGGGAGTGCCTTCCATTTGAGACTGAAGCTCCCGGAGAAAGGGTCAAATCGACCCAGCTGCGGGTGTGAAGAGTAGAAAAAGTGGGAGGGAATTACGGTCGTTTATGAACAACAAGGTCATTAAGAAGCAAGAAGTTTAACATGTCGTCACTCCTTGACCTCTCAAGGGGGTGTGAGAAGGATCTTCCTCACCCCAAAGGCGGCTTTTGGCCTCAAAGTTGCCCAAGATGAGGCCCCTTCGTTCCATGGAACAAATGTTGCTTAGCAGGGACAAAGTGTGTGTGAAATTGTCCAGCTAATCTGCATACACTGAGATGATGAAAAAAATGAATTGACCATGTTCGCACTTGATGGAAACTATGTCACCATTGGGCCACTGGTAAAGAAGGACTGTACTACCAGCCCCTTGCGTATAAGTAACATAGAGTGCATACGCTCGCCCTGAGCAGAAAATACCTGGTGAGAAGACTACCCTGCCACCGGGGTACCCAAAGCTGTACAGGGGGTACCTGGATTGCAACTACGTCCACATGACACCCGAGCTGGAGGGAGGCATATTAAGTTGATTTACCCAACCCACATTACCTGGAACACTGAAAGGGAGTCAGACGAACCAGCTAGAGTATAAACCAGCTCAGAAACATCTGCCCCAAATGAATAAAAGGGGCTGCATGTGCTTTGCACCAGTCGCATTTCACCTAAATGCAAACTCCTTAGTTCTGTTTCTACTGCCGTAAGGCATTTAGTGTTTAAGTCCACAAACACTAAAAACAGCATTGCCAATCTGCTTCTGTAAACCTAAAACACTTCTTGTTAGGAATTTGCATGGATTACCTGTTGAAACAGTTTTCGCGAAGAATACTTGATTGCTTAATCTCCGTGATTAGTCCAGTCAAATTAGATGAAATGCTCAAAATTATTCATAATAAGCTGATTTTTGGTACAGATGTTCGTAGTGACATCAAGTTCAACATACTAAAGGTCCTCAGCTGTCCGTGTTCAGCTAACACTGCCTCATTGGAATCATGGCGCCCGATTTCGGTCATTTCAATACATCTCGGTAACGGTTGCTCAAGGATGAAAATATGCTCTGTCCAAAAATGCAGAGCATGAAATTTTCTACAAAAAAATGTTCTAATAATTTTTTTTCGTTCAGCCGATAAACAGTGTAAAGAATGTAGAGCTAGTGCTGCCATCTTGGAAACATGTGCCCGAAATCGGTTTTTGTCAATACATCATGGAAATGGCTGGATAAAATATGTTTAATCCGAAATTGCAGACCATAGAATTGTGTACAAAAAAGGTTGTATTCGTTTTTTTTTTAAATGACGCAATGATTCAGCAAATAAATGGTATCCAAGAGGCCACGCGTGTGGCCTCCCGTGCACCCAGTGTACATGACACTTTATATAGTTGGGTGGCTTGGGCCCAAAATTAATGGAATTTGTCACTTTCTGTGAAAAGCATGCATGCTTTGAATGCTTTGAACAGTATGTTGAAAATAGCTATGATAGCAAGTTTAAACAAAACCGGTAGGGTTGGTGGAGGTGGTGATTTACCCCACCAAAAACGGTAGTTATAGTGGTTTTCGTGTTCAAAGTATTCTTGCAAGCCCTCTAATAGCCCAAAATGAATATGCTTCTGAGAGGTGGTGAACTATTCTTTCCATCATTCATAACTAAAATTGTTTAACTTACATAGGGACCATCCTACGCCCATTTAAAGGTGAAGAGGTAGCAGCGAAAGCGTATGGTGATTTTCGAATTCAAAGTGCTCTAACGAGTTCTCTAATAGGCAGAAATAAAAATGCTTAGCATTTTCATAAAGGTGGGGTTCTATTCTTTCCATCAATCCAAACCGAAATTGTTTAACCTAGGTACAAATACAAATATGAGCATTCCATTGGCACTTTGAAATTAAAAATAGCCTCTTCACCAATTACACCTACACCTTAAAATAGACGTAGGACGGCCGCTCTGCCTTTAACTCTCCAGCTTTAAATGTTCATAGAACGGTCCGAATTTAAGATGAACAATTTCGGTTATGATTGATGGCAAGTATGGATCCCCACCGTTCAGAAAATCCTAAGCATGTACAAATGGGGCTATTATATACAGCTCTCAAAAGCACTTTGAATTTGATTTGAATTTGAAAATCAACAATGCTTTTACCTTCACACCATTACTTTTTCACCTTTAACTAGGTATAGGTTGGTCCCTCTCTAAGCTAAACAATTTCGGTTATAATTGGTGGAGAGAACAGGTCCCCACCTTTCAGAAAATTCTAAGTGTATCCGTTTCGGCTATTACAGGGCTCGCAAGAATACGCTGAACACGAAAATCACTATAACTACCATTTTTGCTGGGGTAAATCACCCCCTCCACCTCATCCCATGGGATTTTTTGAACTTGCTATCACAACTACTTTTCCAGTTGTTCTTCATATGCATTCATGCTTTTCACAGAAAGTGACAAATTCCATCAATTTTGAGCCCTAAGCCCTATATGAAGTGTAATGTACATTGGGTGCACAGGGGGCCACATGTGTGGCCTTTTTGACACCGTTTATTCGCTGAATCACTGCTTCAGCTTTAAAAAAACTAATACAACCTTTATTGTAGACAATTCCATACTCTACAATTTGGGATTAAACATATATGCATCTGTTTTTGTGTTGTATTGAACAAAACCGATTTCGGCTGCATGTTTCCAAGATGGCGGCATTAGCTCAACATTCTTCTACACTGTTTTTCACTGTAGAATCATAAAATCTACGAAGAAAATGAATAGAACATTTTTGTAGAAAATTACATGCTCTATATTTTTGGTCAGAACACATTTTCATGCTCAGGCAACCGTTACCGAGATATATTGAAAAAAATAAGATGTCGGACACCATGTTTCCAAGATGGCAGCATTAGCTCAACACGGACAGCTGAGGACTTTTGGTATGTTGAACCTAAGACCATTACGAACATCAGTGCGAAAAATTGTCTTATTTTATTCCGCGATACAACCTAAATTTGGTCTAATTTGACTGACTAGAATGTAAGGCATTGATCAGTGTTGATCAAAAAGATCAGCATTGATTTATTGGCATTGAGCATGATGGGAAATAGCACAAAAAGCACTGGTGAAGATATAGTCCTTTTTCAGAACGCTGCTACACATGATCCACAGTAGTCCACGTACTCCGCATTGGCCATGACAATAATTAAAAAGATCTTTGGTTTACAGTCTTATAGTGGCGAGTTCTGTGCATGATAAAATATTGAATCGCTCGGCACGACAATCACGAATGGATGGAAAGAATCACTTGGCAAGAAATTACATTTATTGAAAAGCTCATAAAGATGGTTTTAAGCTGTACAGACTGGCAACATTGGCGGAGATTTACTGAAGATGTCTTTTGTCTAGATGACTTTAATATGGCCACGTTAATTGCTTGAGGAAAAGCTTCTAAGCACCAGGACACGATAGTACGTGAACTGCGCAAAAAAAGTAGAAAACAAATTGTATGTATTTTTCCTGAGAACTACACATGTACATTGCATATAATTATAATAGAAATAATACTAAACAACAAATGACTCTTTAAAAAGATAAGTCAATTTTACCTTCCTGAATCGCAGTAAAGAGTGCAGTTGAAGAAAAACTAACAAACTGCTGTGAAGCAGTTTTAAGTAGAAGTATGAATAAAATTGTTGAATCATTTAAAAAAAATTGTTTTGCAAGGTCTTGGTGATCCAGGTATTGTAGGAGTTGGTCTTCTTTCCATTAAGCAAAGGAGAAAAGAGATGTAACGTGCTCAATACATGCCAATACAGAGACAGGTCAATTGCTTCTAGCCAACATTTCTAGTTCTTCATTGCTGTTGTGCAAGCAACCCAATATCAGTCAATGGCTACATCCCAGCCAGGCCCAAGTAGCCAGTTGTGACGTAGAAATGTTGAGCACTGCAATGCAATTGGCCAACACTTTTGCACGAGCTATAGCCGATTGCACAAATTCCCTGGGTTTTAATTGTTCAAGAATCGTATAAATACTGCAGTTCTAAGCGTGACTGTTCAGTGAAAGTTTGGCAATAGGTCTTGCACACTTGAATGACAAGACAGCTACTAACGACCAGCACAGCTTATACCCCTGTTGGCAGTTCCTGGCACGGGAACTAGAAGTCTTGCGTTTGTTATTAAGAGTTGGAACTTTTGGTTAAGGTGCATTGATCAATAATTACTAATGATGATTTAATTAGTAATGATTAGATGAAGCCCTTAAGTGCTGTGCACGGGTGGTGTTTGACACACCATTTATAACATTGGGACGGCTTGCTCTCTCATGTGTTTACACAAAGACAGCATTGTTATTGCTTATTTGGTGAAAGGTTCTGTGCTCGTGTTTATTGATTGTAACTCGGTTCCGAAGTGCCCCATCACCATTCATCCCGCAAAACTGAATGACGAATAGCCCCCCCCCCCCAGAAAATATCTCCTAAAATTACTTTTAGGAGAAGTTGCTTGAAGGTGCTATTCGGCATTGAGTTTCCGTCGTATGAACGGTGATGGGTTACTTCAGAATCGAGGAACAATCCTGAAATAAAAATGGAAAACCTTTGTTGGATTACTGCGTTATTCGTCGTTGTGTAATGACGGATGCTTTCAGACTCTTGTACAGTGACGCTATAAGACAATACACGTGTAATTACAGGACGTACAGCCAAATGGGCTCCATTACTAATAAATAAACGTGTAAACAAACAAATAAACAAATAAGTTTTAAAAAATGGCGAAGAAGACCATGGCGGAATCTTGCGTGATGATGATGACTTCAAAATATTGAACAACGATGCGATAAAATAAATTTTAAATAATCAAAAATAGAACAGACAGTTGTGTCAGCGTGGTTAACACTAAGCTTCTCTGTGAGGCAACCTTCATCGGGCAGGGTTAGAGCTATCCAACAAATAAATTAAAAAAAAATCAAAAATACAACAAATGGTTGTTTCAGCATGGCAAGCATTAGGCTTCTGTGGGAAGCAACCTTCATCGGGCAGGGTGAGAGCTATCCACCAAATAAATTAAAAATATTCACAAATATGACAGACAGTTGTGCCAGCATGGCTAGCATTAGGCTTCTCCGTGAGGCAAATTTTATCGGGCAGGGTGACAGCTATCCACCAAATTAACATATAATATGTAGGAATAACAAAAAAATATTACACATATGTCTGTTTGGTTATATTACTCATTACAAACAACAACGTCAAGTGTGCCGTAAAAAAGGGGGATATATGATGAATTTTCACTTGTTAAAATGAACACGGATAAAAATTGATGATTTTTAATTGAAATAATAAAATGTACAATTGAGAAAATTGCATCTGTTTAGGTGCATCTGTTGTGCTTTACGTTTTGAATATATGATTGGTAAAGCACAGCAGCACCTAAACAGATGCAATTTTCTCAATTGTACATTTTATTATTTCAATTAAAAATCATCAATTTTTATCCGTGTTCATTTTAACAAGTGAAAATTCAATCATATATCCCCCTTTTTTACGGCACACTTGACATTTTTGTTTGTAATCTGTGTACCTTTTTTTACGGCTATGGCATCGCGCTACAAAGGTTTATGCATGCAGTGGATTGTTGCTGGCCACTTTGAAACAATTCAACTCATCTCTGAAAGCCTGCATCTGCGAAATAAGTACGCAATTCTATCGTTTTTAGCTGCCAATTTCGAGGCGGCTTCGAAACTCACAACGCAGCTTAGTTTGGTTTAAAAATATATGCGTTTAGCTGAACCTTCATCGGGTAGGGTGAGAGTTATCCACCAAATTAAAGTATAATATGTAGGAATAACAAAGAAATATTACGCATATGTCTGTTTAGTTATATTACTCATAAGTATTAACAAGTATGAAAAACAAGCATCAAT
>JAHWFP010213619.1:108134-161847 GCA_023313725.1 Lithobius niger
ATTAACAAGTATGAAAAACAAGCATCAATAAGCTTAACATTTGGTTCATGGGGTAGCAACTTTCATCGGGTATGGTGAGAGTTATCCACCAAATTAAAGTATAATATATAGGAATAAGAAAGAAATATTACGCATATGTCTGTTTAGTTATATTACTCATAAGTATTAACAAGTATGAAAAACAAGCATCAGTAAGCTTAACATTTGGTTCATGGGGTAGCAACCTTCATCGGGTAGGGTGAGAGTTATCCACCAAATTAAAGTATAATATGTAGGAATAACAAAGAATTATTATGCATATGTATGTTTAGTTATATTACTCATATGTATTAATAAGTATTAAAAACAAGCATCAATAGGCATAACATTTGGTTCATCGGGTGGCAACCTTCATCGTGTAGGGTGAGAGTTATCCACCAAATTAAAGTATAATATGTAGGAATACCAAAGAAATATTACACATATGTTTGTTTGGTTATATTACTCATAAGTATTAACAAATATGAACAACAAGCATCAATTAGCATAACGTTTGGTTCATCGGGTGGCAACCATCATCGGGTAGGGTAAGAGTTATCCACCAAATTAAAGTATAATATGTAGGGAAAACAAAGAAATATTACTCATATGTCTCTTTGGTTATATTACTCATAAGTATTAACAATATTAAAAACAAGCATCAATAAGCATAAGATTTGGTTCATCGGGTGGCAACTTTCATCGGGTGGGATGAGAGTCATCCACCAAATTAAAGTATAATATGTAGGAATAACAAAGAAATATTACGCATAAATTGTTTTGTTATATTGCTCAAAAGTAGAAATGAGTATTGATAGCAAGCTTTAATAAACATACAGTTTTCTTGTGTCATTGCATTCTAGCTTGATCCGAAATACCCCTTTAGACAACACCAAAATTCCTTTGTCAAATTTTCCTTTGTTACATTGTTGGCAGAACCGGCTAGTGGGTTCTTCTGACAATGGCTTTGTAACAGTGGTTCATTCTGAATCCACGACGAGAACCACATGCGTTTGGTTATTACCAGATAGTATGTTTAGGCTGAACAAAGCAAAAATTCAGAATTAAAGACGGACCTTTTCAGCACACAAGAAAATGAAATGAAATTCAGCACAGAAAAGAAAATTGTATTCTGACTGGATCTTAAAGCCAACACATGTCAATTACGTGGTCCCAAGATCAGTTACGCTGACATCTGCTTTGTTATTTCCTAGAAATGTGATTTATTTACTATTTTTTGGCTGACTCTATTAGCGATTTGAACGGTGTGAATGCATGTATCTAGTAGTTCATACTGGCTATCGTAATGTTGGGTCTTATTCATACGCCCCTCAGTCTATGATTTCAATGTTTTTCCTGGCACTAAATGGTTGCATTTAACATAAGCTTTAAGGGCAGCAATAATGGAGATGGCATATAGTCTGCATTTACTAGCAGGCAGGAGAATTAACAATATGCATAATACGGGACAAACAAACAACTACGTAAGATTACTGACTGGAATCTACTAAATGGACTGTCCAGCTATTAAACTTAAATTTTTTTTTGAAAATGAAATTCTCTGGAAAGGGTGTTAAGTTCCTGTAATTGTTTCTCAAAGACAAAAAACGCTTTGGAGAATATGAAAAGAAAAATAGCTAAAAATGTCAGATATTTTCCCAATTCTGCTATTTGGGTAGGTTTAAATAATTGTTGAAGTAACTTCTCTGACGTGGAGATGTGAAAGGAGGACTTATCTATACTGGCAAGATAGTACATAATTGTGGAATAAATGTATCTCGTAACTTCTTTACATTGGCTCACTCCATGGGGTGATCCCTTAAACGTTTCATTTAAACCCACTTAATGCAGTTCGAAATTCTTTTCAGCACAGATTAGTAAAACTATGGAATTATCTGCCTGAACATGTTGTTAAAGCTCCTATTCTAAACTGTTCTAAAAATCATTTGGGTTGCTTTATTACTGAAGAAAAGTAATTTTTTTCTACCCATAGTGTTATTTTATGTTAGTTATTTGCTCTGTTGGTCTCATTTTTTTCTCTTCTTTGAGATTCATACGTACTCAAGGATTATATAGTGTTTATTTCCTCTTGGAAAACGCCAGCCAATTCGTTCTATAAATAAATAAATAAATAAATAATTATTATTATATAAATTATTTATTTATTTAATAGAAGAAATTAGCTGTTCTATAAGATGTTTTAATAAATAATAAATAAATAATTGTGTCCGTTAATTTGTATTTCCATTACTAATCTTGATGAAGGATGCGTTACGGCAACGATTTTTGTTTAGAGCATAATAAAATAACTAACGTTTTTAATGTTTCTTAGCCAACTTCCCTTGGTCCTTTGGTTTCATTATGACTTTCAGAAGTAAATATTGTTAAAACGCAAGAATTTCCTAGGTTATATTTGTCATAGTGAAGTAAACACAAAATAAATTTACACATTTATAGGAAGCACCACGGTTAAGGCGATTTAATCCGGTTTAGTGTTTATCCAGCCTGTTTATTTCGTTAACACTACAACTTTTGTAATTTATTGTTTATTTATTTCTTGCAAAAATTTGCACGAATTGTACTGTCTTTAGTTTCGAGACAAAAGACATGATCAAAATAGTTTAGTTAGGTCATAAATCTAAGTTCTTTGACCATTTTTTGGCTAAGATGGTTTAATAATTGATTTGACTTCTGCAGGCCTATTATAAAATATCTAACCAGATTGTCCCTCCCATAAATCCAGGAATTTTCAACCAGAGACCCCAATCAAATATAGCCACCAGCGGCAATATTGAAAAAGTACTTTTTTGAACCAGAACACCTAGAATCATGTACAAAGACACTTTTATCGTGTAAATCGACCACGAGGATTCCGAATCTGAAGTTAGTTTGACATTACATCTAATAGAGCAAAAAACTAAAGTTTGTGCTTGGAGCAACTACGAAAACGTAACATAGTTTACTTCTTTACAGGTAGTGTATGAGCGTATGAGACTTCGCCCAGAAGCACAATATTGAGAAGATAACATTCAAGGCAATGTCCACCATTCCGTGTGTCCTTGAATGCAGTGGGCTTGAAGCCACATTGTCAACATTGAGTGTTGAAAAATCTTTGAAAAAGGCCCTTTTATGGTGGTCCTGAGAAGTTTAGTGATGTTTAAGCAGCAGTAGATTGAGATAATGGTCCTGGCGGACAATGCGTTCATAAAGGCTAAAACAAGACAGATAAAACGTGATATCTAGGAATGTCAATCGCAGACTCCATCATTATCTAAAGATTTCCTCTCAGATGATGCTCCACCTACTAAGAGGTTATGATCAAAGGTGTGAAAGGGCTGATACATAGAAAAAATGTGTGGTGCTGTAAACAAGAGCCCATGACACTCTCATAATCATCTGTCTCAGATTGCGTGTGTTCACGCATTTAAGAGCCGCGCGATAGCCCTCAAGATCATAAAAGGTGATTAACAGTGTCATCGATAAACAAATAATGACCCTTATAAGGTTGAAATCATATATCACAACAAATGATGGTTGTAATATGTGCACAGTTCACAGCAAATGAGTGAAGATGGCAAACTACCACACATGCACAATGTAAATTTTTGTGAAACTCTTACTATATTCTTTTAACACATCAAAACAGTTATCTTTGAGGAACATGAGCTAAGATCACAGGTCCTTCTTTTAGGCTATACATTCGTCATATTTAGGTATGGCTTCTCAACATCAGGCATCAAGTTTTCCTTTATCAAATATATCTTGACCCCAAAGTTTCATGACAAGATCGGCTTCCATTCGTGTTCTCTTAGAAACCAGAGTGACCTAGTCTATGACACGTTCGAGGGTGGTTGTCACAATGCTCTCTGGTCTCAACAATAAGCAACTAGTGTGAACATGTCTGAATGGCTGAAATAAGACATCAAATCAATCAAATTCGTCAAGTGACCATCGAGACTTGAGGAACAAGAAGATAAGTAAGAGTGGTCACCTCTCACTCTCCAGTTGCTATCTGATTTGCTTGGGACGAATGGGGTAGATCAGTCTCCCAGCACACTCTTTAACGTCTCTCATCACACTGAACCGCACAAAACAACTGACTGCTGCTGCCTTTAATGACATAGTCACCATTCGTGGGATGTCTCGCAGCAACAGAGGTGTTTGGCATTTACTGCAAACTGAGCATGGAAATCACCTGCCAGAATTTGTTTCTATTGAAGGACCTAGGGGCCATGCATGATCTCGGGCACTACTTGGTCTCCCTTGATGAAATAGCTATTGGAGAATCAAGAGTCAGTATCATTGGCAATTACGACTTGTCCTGGATGTTTGACGAGTATTGTATGTAGTATGCTACATACAATACGTTTTAGATGCTTCAGAAACATCCAGTTGCAGCGGTGTGCAGTCCCTACTCCTGCAAGGTGTCATTGGTAAAGTCCTCATTGTCAATAATACTAATGTTTGGTTCTACATAAGCAATATCATCAGGGCAGACCGAGAAACACTCAAGATCATGCATAGCCCATAGGTCATGCAGTGGAAGAACATTCTGGTAGATGATTCTGATGCCCAATTGTAGTAAGAGTCAACCAGCTCCTTGCTGCGAGTCATCGCATGTACAATGGTTATGGCGTTGATGGCAGTAGTGGTGGGTTGCTTTGTGATGAAGGAGGCAAAAGAGTGTGTGCAAGCAACTCAACAATGAGAGGTGACACCTCTTACTTCTCTTGCCCTCCTCGAATCTCAGCAACCTCACGATGACGTTGATTGACTTGACGCCTACTTACAGCACTTAGACGCAGTGTACGCTAATTGTTCAGAGCTGCCACCAATGGCAGAGAATCCTGCCTCAACAAAAGAACCACCCCTAGACGTGTCATAAACTAGGTCGCTCTAGTCACTCTCATTGCTACAAGGAGGTAGATGAAATCCGGTCTTGTCATGAAACTCCAGGGTCACGATATCTTTTATGAAGGATAACTTGACACCTAATGTTTGGAAGCACTACCTAGATATAATAGACACATTGCTTATAAGAAGGCTCTGCATTGAACTTAGCTCATGTTACTCACGGATAACTGTTCTGATGTGTTCAAAGAAGATAGTTTGAGTCTCACTGATACAAGATTGTGAATACATGGATTTTTTCTTTGTCAATAATTTTCTGGTAACTACACATCTATTTCAACCAACTTTTTTTATGTCAACCACGTAAGGGTAATTATTTGCATAATCGCTCACACTGTTGATTCTGTCTTGCATTTTCTTACTTTCAAAAGCCACCATGTGGGTCTTAAATGCTCCCCAATGCATGATCATACGAAATCGAGACAGCTTTCATTCAGGCTGCTTCAGCAACTCTGACTTTCAGCACCACACAAATTTTTGTTTTTATATTTATCAGGTCTTCCACACACTATCACAACTTCTTAGCAGGTGGAGCATCATCTGAGAAGAAATCTTCAGACGTGACGAAGACAAAGATTGATATTCCTCAGTCTCTTGTGTTTTTCTGTATTCTCATGCTATTCCGTAACGTCATCTTGCGTGTTTCATGGACACATTGTCTGCCAGGCCCATTATCCCAGTTTACTATTGTGTAAGAGTCACCAAACTTTTCAAGACAAGGCCGTATTGGCAATGCAATCGGTGACTTCATAGTAAAGCCTGCCACACTGAGGGACCTACGGAATGGTGGACATTGCCTTGAATGCTGTCTTCATACACACTTACCATAAATTCTCTATTTGTGGCCAGGTCCTCAATTGTAGCCGGTCTTTACTTGTAGCCGTATGTTTTCCCAATCATGAATAAGTAGCAGCCGGTCTCTAGTTGCAGCCAAGTTTTTAATTGTAGCCAGCTTAAAATGACTTCATTTTGAAAAAAATTCTACAAAAGAGCACACCCGTAACATAAACAGATAATATATTCAAATTAAAGAATAATGGTTAAGGTGTTCGTGTGACATTATTTACCGTTTGTAATGTCAGTTACATGTTCTACGTGTTCTACTAAATTACATTTTCGTAATTGCTTCCAAGTACCAACATAAGTTTTACCCTCTTGGATTTTTGGGTAAAAATGATGTTGTAATGTAAAAACTAAGTTCAGATTCGGACACTCATGCTCGATTTGCCCGAAAAAGTGTCTTTGTGCTTGATTCTAAAAGTGGTTTGTATCAAAACTGACTTTTTTAATACGGCCGCTGCTGGACATTTTTATTTGAGCTCCTGCCTAAAATTTCCAGAAGTTTTGGGTGGGACATGGTGGCTAGATTTTTTTTGATACAAGACCTGTAGAATTCAAAGTAATCGTCAAACCATCATAGACAGAAATTGAGATTTAAGACCTTACCTTTGATGTTACTCGCAGGCAAGCATGAGTGTGTGTCAGTAAATTGCTGGCTCGTCCAGGATTGTTGTGATAACCTGTTGCCATTTTTCTGATAAGCTACAATATCCGAAAATGGTTGGTTAAAGATTTGTCATCAAGACTATAATTAGTTTATTTCCTAAACACAGTTTGTTCACAATTTGATTATGTAATTGGCCATTTATTTGGAAATTTTTCTAAAAATTAGAACTACATATTTTAAATTGTAACATGTTTTATCATATTATACAACAGAAATGCTGTGTGCTGGTTTTGTTAGCAGGAACATTATATGGAACAATAACACGTGAAAAGAGACAAAGGAAATATCTGAGCTTGTCACGAAGAGCGGCGCCACGTCTGGGACTACCCAGTCACGTTCACGGGTAAAAAGACCAGTACCCTGATAAAAAAAAATTGTCACTTATGCAGTAATTCGTTAAAAAAGGTTCGCAACTCTAGAGCCGTCCATTGCCCACGTAGCATTGACCACAATGCGGCGGAACACAGAACTGAAGACAGGGCTTTGTTGAATAACACATTGTTATTGTACTGGTATGCTTTCCTAGATTGTGGACTACCCCTCTCAATAAATTCAACTCAACTCTCTTCCTACATTGCTTTAACTTAAGCTTTTGGCGTGCAACTAGCCTTAGCCATGGCGCTAAATTCCTACATTGCAGAGGCTTGTTGTGATGTCTTAGCAGTTCTCCTTGACAACTGATGCTGTCAGTAAACAAGCTGGACTTTGTTGATAATGTTGGCGTCATTGGTGTTGTTTGGCAACTCCAGACACACATGCACCCGCTAGATAAAATCGTCATCTTGACATAAATATTATATTATGTCATTGACACAAGACGTCTGAGCAATGAACGATTCAAAATTTTTTTGTATTGGTCGAGTATATGTGAACTAGGTCTCATTTGGCTCTCGACATGACGCTGTATTACGTCATGATGATGATTTTTGTCTCGTCAGCATCTCACGTGCTAGCAAGAGGGTTATTAGATGGTTAGAGGCCGTGAGATTCTTTGACAAAACAAGAGTAAGGAATGCAATTAATGTCAAACTGGGTCTACAAAAACATTCTTATACTTGATAAGTTCATCCTTTAAATATTCAGTCACTTT
This sequence comes from Lithobius niger, assembly GCA_023313725.1. Taxonomy (NCBI): domain Eukaryota; kingdom Metazoa; phylum Arthropoda; class Chilopoda; order Lithobiomorpha; family Lithobiidae; genus Lithobius; species Lithobius niger. Next base: position 115,661 of record JAHWFP010213619.1, read on the forward strand.
ATAAACGCAACATTTTATTAATATTTTGTGGTATCGTTTGTTGGGTAATACCATAAAGTCAATTACTAGGAAACAGGCTTTGGGCACAGAGAGAATAAAAATTTATTTTTATGAGTAGTGGATAGATATGTATTTAAAATTGTTGACTTTAAACTTAATGACTTTGATTCTTGCAAATCGAGCTAAAAGCATAAAATTTGATAAACAATTCATTCTTCGCATTACAAGCCAAACTATATATGGAACCTCTTGAGATACCCCCCAAGTATCAGTGACCCCTGAGCCCTCTCCATAAGCTTATCCAACAAATTTTTGCAGACTGAGCTAAAAGTATGAAAGTTGGTACATAAGTCATTCGTAGCAGTACAAATCAAACTAGAATTTGTTGGTCATCAGCCTCATGTAAGGAACACTGGGGGCCTTGTAACATCTCAAGGGGTCCACAGCTAATTCGATTTCTACTGCTAGGAAATAGCTTATACCACAATGCGCGCTTTTAGTATGATAGCAAGAGTTTATTGGTCATCAATGATTTGTGGAGGGGCACGGGAAGAAACGGGGGGGGGGGGGGCCCCTTAGGTCGTATTTCATGGGGATCCACAGCAGTTTGATGTCTATTACTAAAAATGACTTGTGTGACACAATGGTTTTATCATGATCAACAAGAATATGTGGGCCTTGGAGGTACTTCTTGTGGGTTCTATAGCTAGTACGAGTTGTACTGCTAAGAATGACTAGTGCACTAAATTTCATGCTTTTAGCTGGATCTGCAAAAATTAGTTGGTTAAGCCTGAGGGAGGGGGCACAGGGCTGCTCCGGGAGGCTTTGGGTGGTATTTCGTGGGGGTTTCCTGGCTGGTTCGATTTGTACTGCTAAGAATGACTGGTATACTTAATTTCATTCTTTTACCACTATCTGCATGAAGCTGAAAGAAGCAGGAGTGCTGGAAGGCCTTGCGGGTATCTCGAGTGGGATTTTAGCAAGTTTAATTTGTATTGCCACGATTGACTTGCATTCATACCAAATTCTTGGTTTTAGCTCGGTCTGCAATAATTTGTTGATGAAGCCTTAGGGGAGGGGCACGGGATGCTTGGGTAGGGGGAGAACGCTAGTGGGATAGGGGCACAGTGATACTTGCGTGGGGAGGAGGCTTGTATGATATTTCATGGAGGATTCAATGGCTGGTTCGATGTGTACTGCTAAAAACAACGTGTGTGCCCCATTTCAAGCATTTAGCTCTATTATCAAAAATTTGTTTGTCAGCAGCCTCACGGGTTCTTAGCTTGTGGGTGTTCAGGGGGTGCTGGGAGACTTTGGGGGTTATCTAAGGGGGTTTCATAGCTAGTTCGATTTGTACTGCTAAAAATTACTTGTGTACTAAAATTCGTGCTTTTTCCTCGAGGTGCAAAATTTTGTTGCTTAACATCTGTACTAGTTAGGGAAAAAGTCCAAAAACAACAACAATAACAAGGAGTGGCCATGCAGTGGCGGCCAACGGGTCGTGTGCAGTCATTAAAATATTTAACACAGTGAAATAAGTAATATGAAAGTACTATCTTCGCCCAGAGAGATCAGACAAAATGGCGATCCCCCATGAACACAGGACATGGCAGCAACCTTCAATTTGAAAGGTCTTAAGGTCATATCCGGTCTCCATTTTCGAGTGTACAAAATCGGGTGTACAAAAGTCGGCCATCTTAGGTTGCCTCCATTTTGGGGTGTGCCATATTGAAGTCCACCATTTTGGAGTGTCCGCAGTAACTTCTAAATCGTTGGTCCAAGAAAGAAATGGTTCGAAATTTGGCCACCCTTTCAGTACAACCACCCAAGTCGGACCTGAGTGACGACGCTCCCAAAATTTGGGCACTGCCATTTTGGAAGTTAACCCCCCCCCCACGTTTCGTCTTAACTAACTCAAACCATAACTCACAAACCACTGGTCCTGATGCAAAATAGCTTGGGATTTATACCCTACACGTTCCTACACAATTTATCAGGAGGCTGCCACCAAGTTCATTTTGTAATTAACTGGTCATAACTCGTGAACCGTTAGCCCCAGAGCAAAACGATTGGAATGTGACGTTCCCTAGCAGCCTCTTAGACATTGCTTGTACTATTTATTTATAAGATTCACTCCCTATTTAATTTTGCCATTCACTACGAATAAATTAGTTCAGCCTTTATTAATATAGTACAGTAAGGCTAGGCAATATTGTCCGCACAAAATTTAGCTGGTTTGCTTGTATCGTCCTCAGGTTCAATATAATTTTCTTGTTTAGGAGGTATGCCACGAGTTCTGTAGGCATTTTTAAACCGAATGAGTCGAAGTAGAAGGTGCATGAACCTCCTTTTAAGTAATATGCAACCCAATGCGTTCTGTTCCCAGCTTCCGAATCTTGTAAGTTCAGTATTGTGCATTCGATGCTTTTGGATGCGTACGTCGTTCGAATAATTCCTCTGAGCGTACGGATCCCCAACGTTTTAGCATATTTGGTGAGTTCTAAGTTTATTAAGGGCTTGTTCAACGGAAAACCGGCTTCAGAAAAAATCCGCGACCTGGCAACATTTTTTTAATCTGTTCCCTTTCTGCAATGCTATTAACTCCATCGTCGCGTTGTGTCACTTTATTTCTGCGAGATGTCTCGCGTTAAACTTGGCATCGTTGACTGCCTTTGCAATTCCAGAAGCGCCACCAGCTGTCGCTCTGATGCCCTACGAGGGCTGGAAGGACGATTGCAGATAAGAAGCCTCCTTTCTGGACCTGTGTAGGTGAAAATTTAAAATTCAATCCCCTACATGTAGCTCGAGTGTTTCGAATTCTCGACTGCTGCGTTTTAATGTCTGGTAGAGATACGTTCGTCTTCTTCTTTAACTGAGAGTTGGACAGAAGAATACTTGGTGTTTTCCGGACTTGATTTGTTAAAACATCCCTTTCGTCTGGGAAATTGATAACTAATGTAGGGTTGATGAATACATAATTATTCAACCTATTTACTTATCAATTTATTTATTTATCTTTTTCTTCTTTTTCATTTTATTGAGTTGTTCACCTTATGTCACAACTTTGACTTTACTCCTATCCAATTTTAGAGTCATAAGACGGTCACTGATAACGAAGGCGTAGCATCTAGTATTGGCTGGTACTTGAGCTCCAAATTTAAAGCTTGCTCGGTTTACAACAATTTATTGCGATTAACGGGAAATTTTTACCATATGTTGATAGATCAAAAGCAGGGCTTGCTAGCAGCTCACTGTAATACTGTTTCCTAAAGTTGAGTAAGTCTTGATATAAATTCGAGAAGTTTTCACTGGCAAAACCTGTATTCACGTCTAGAAACGGATATCGCTCCGAGTTCAGTGCCACGTGAGCATCCGTTAGGCTGAAATGAACGAAGACCATAGGGTTTTTTTTTCCGGTCCAACTGTATGGCAGTTTGAAATCCAATTATTTCACATCTAGGCTTCTCAACCGAAGATGTCGTGATCAGTCTGCATGTACAGCTAGTTTAGCTAGTTGTACTGGGTAAATCGAGCAGATACGAGCACCAGTGTCTGAAAACCATGGGTACGTTGATTCCAGCATCCACTAGCCTGTACAACCTATTTTTTTCTGTGTCTGAAGGGATAACGTGGGAAAGGAGCCAGGACACTTGCGCTAGAATGATATTGCCAGAGGCTACTCCGGTGTTTAGGAAGATGGCATTCATGTCTCCAGTCTGCATTCAAATCAACGTTTGCTGAATACCATACATTGCTTTAGTGTAATCTTCGTAGAATCCAAGGAGAAGGGAGATTGGGATGGTATAAGCAAAAGAACCTTTCGGAGTGTGAGCGCTTAGCAGTGCATCTCTCTTGTGTTTGAAGATGGCATTTGCTCCATTTGTACTGGCATTGCTGCTGTCTACAAACCATCCCCTATTTGCTACATGGGCCTGCTCTTGAGGACTGTAGGAGACAATTCCTTTCATGGTGCTGGCAAGTCCCAGGTAATGGATCTCTTCCATGGTCTTGTCTCCTATCTGGTACTTGATGTTCTAAAAGAGGTAAGCTGTTGTGTTATTTACAAGAGCTATCTTGTTGGTCGCATAAGCTGACCCATCTCCTGTTTTTACCATGGAATCCTTCATGTACAGGTAACTCCGGTGAGGATGGGTGAATAGATCCTGGTTATGAGCCACTATTCTAAGTTCCGGGTTCATGTTGTCCAGGGGTATCCTTCTATGGTCTCCATTTTGCATTAGAGATGCAGCTATCTAGAAAGGCTGTGTTTGATGGAGTCAGGACTTGTCGACATTTAGCTTGGGATTCGGTAGACAGTGGTTGTTGTTGTTGTTGTTGTTTGGTAGATGGTTTTTTGGCCTAAAAGTCCAATATTTAATCAATACTTATTTATATCCTTTTATTTGTTTAAAAAAGTTGTTTGTTTGTTTGTTAGTAGTATTTTCATTTAATCTACCTATTCCACAAGTGCATTCACCCCTCAATTTAAGTGGACTATGATCCTGGTCTGTTAGCCACATTCTAATCGAGTGAATGGTGTTGCTGGTCACGGGTAAATAAATTAAGTCGTGAGGGGATTGCACTATCTTGTATCCCGGCACACAATTATGAAAGAACGAGTATATAATTGGTTGCCTCTATCTGTTTACATGAGATTTGCCCACCAGATCGCAGTGTATCGAGATGGAATTGACATAGAAAATATTGGCCGTGTTCTGGCAATACTGGTACCTTGTATGTACTCTCTGGCTCGAATCCGAATAACTTTCCCGTAGTTGTTGGATTGGAAGCAGATAAATCTACCTTATATCTTTTGTCAGTGATACATAGCTCGCATTCCAAAGTGTTGGGGTTACTGACAGTATGAATATACGAGACATCGTTCGGAGTTACCCAATGCTGACGCGTCTTTAGTTCCCCGTAGACATATTTTTCTATCACTTCTAATTCGTAGTGACCTTCCGGAATGCCGAGTTTCGTCCACTTCCTACCGTTGTTGTAGCTGTATTTAAACGTGATTGATTCTACAGCTTTCACGTTCGGTGGAGTTGTGCATTTCTAAGTTGACCAGGGCGACCTCCCATCCCTCCTTCTCATCTGCGAGTAGTATAGGTGTCGAAAATTTGGTGGTGAAATCTGTGGTATTTGAGGAAAGAACTGTATACGAGGAATGCATTGTTCTCCTTATGTCTCACGAACTGATGGTGTGTTTTCTTACGACTGATCTTAAACATTTATTAATAAAATTTTCCTTTAGTCCTTTATTAGTTAATTAATTGTTTGTTTGTTTGGTTTTCTAACGTATCCCAAACTCTTCGATGAACTTGCTGTGCTCATCATCCAACACAAGATCGTTAGCATTCAACTCCACATAAATGTGGTCTTTTTCTGGTTCCAGCTAGTTGTTCTCAGCATCTCTCGAAGCCTGATCAGTTTCAGTCTTTCACACATATCGTCCTGTTCTTTGTAAAACCAGTGTCCTTCCCCTTGTTGAGTCGGTTGTTGTTGCTGCTGCTGGAGTCCTTTCTCCTTGCCAAATACCATTTTAATGAAGGTTGCGTCCTTGTAACCCACACTCGATTTCAGTCTCTTAGACACGGGATTATGGTCTCTGTAGACTGTATTGTTTTTCTAAAGAATATCGCGATAATCCAACAGATCCGAATGATCGTCGGTCGGTTTACGAGGATTCTTACGCATGATCAACTGCCACAGCTCATCGGTACCCTAATCCTTTTTCTCCCCCACTGCCATGTCATCACCTTCTAAATCTACATCCGAGGAACCTATCTTGTACCTTTGAGACTCTGGATCATATACAGGACTCTGGGTCGAGAAACAGGATAGGATCGAGCAATACTTTGCCTATGGTCGGCATTCTAACGTAGACGTCTTTTACCTGTGACAGACCTACAACAGGATACCGAAGCGAGTGGTCTGAAATAACATGAACTCCCTAATTCTCTTCAGGCAAGATGACACCAATCTCAAACATGTCTTCAACAACCATGTTGGGTGTGGCATGAGCTTCGAGGAGTTTAAGCGCACCTGCAGAGAGTATTGGAATTCCGAACCGCATGGATTTCTAACGACTGACAAGACCAAACCCTTAAGAGAAGGGAGTTACTGACACATGTAGGATTGAGTCTATTACTGAGTTGAAATGCGTTAGCTTTGACCAATTTGGATGTCGATGTTGACAAAAACGAGGGTTTGGGTTGACGTACCGTGTGTGTTTGACTTGATATGGATGTCAACAATAACGAGAACATGGTTTGGGCTAATGTGGACTTCGACGTTGACGAGAATGAGGATTTGGGTTGACATGGACGTGAGTGTTTGGGTTGATGTGAACGTTGACGTTGACGAGAACATGGGTTTGAGTTGACATGGATATGTGTGTTTGAGTTGATGTCGACATGAACTTGGGTTTGAGTTGGCGTGGATGAACAAACGAAAATTAATAGACTTTTTCCTCAATAAAGCCATGGCAACTCAGCAATGCCTGGACCAGATCTCCGAACGGTGCGAGGCTTTAAAACAATGTCTCAAGGGAAAATTCCGCGATGCAAAACTCGAGTTGTTGGCTATTGAAGCGCTCAACCCAAATAGCTTTTTTTTGACGTGCTCCCAATGGCTTTTCAATAGTGGTAATTTTAAGCCTCTAGCTCAAACCACTAAGAAGGTATGTGGCAAAAACTAAAACAAAATGCTGAATACTGGATGACAAATAACTTATAAGCAAAATTGTATATTTCTTTAGACTTACTTCATATCTTTCAGCTTTGAGCTAGGTACATGTCAAGGAAATGTGGTCAGTTAAATAAAATAAAATGTAAAATAAAATGCCTGGTTGCCTAGTCCTTCAATTTGCAACCTCGCCTGTAAATGTTTTTTTCCATGGTCTTAATACATTGCTTATTACAGGTGGGAAAACTTCATCGAAATTGATGCTACGTGTTTGGCGAAAGCCTTGGACCACTAAATGGTACCGATACCTCTTCATATTAACCTTATCATCATGTTTTAATTTGTATATCCATTTATTACCTAAAACATGAGAAGAGGCAGGCTTATCAACCTCTTCATACACTTTGCGCTCTTTAAAAAAGCATTAATTTTACTATCGGGCGACATACACCACTCCTGTTGTTACAGTGAGGCCACGGCAGTTTCATAAGAAGATGGTTCAATTACACAGATATATGCCTCCCTCACCTTATGAAATTCATCATCTGAATCTTCTACAACTGCAACCTGTTCGGTAGTAGAACAGCTAATTGGGGTGAAATTAAATACCGGCTGATAGCTAACACTAATTGTGTCCTCACAGAACCTTTTATTCTCATTTTTGCTTCTAAATTGTTTACCTGAGGGGTTATGGAAATACACATCAACTTTACCTTTTGTTGTCCCTCCCTGACACACCTTTTCAGTTCATGTTGATTTGGAGAAATCCTCATCATTTAGGGTCTTAACCCCTATAGGAACGGTACTGGTACTCCACAACACTCTAAGGAAAATTGGAAATTAAGCCAACAGCGAAAATCATACACAAGAAATAACGTAGTTCAGTAAGCCACCTTTATGCACTTACGTTTCGTCGGAGTGGCATGACCCGGATTCGAACCAGCTACCCAGTTCGCCCCCAGAACACTTGCATAGCGCCTTAGTCGCTATGGCCACATCCTCAACTGGCATAAAGATAACTCACTGAACCCGTTATTGAGGTCACAACCGTGACACAACCGTGACCAGGGCTCCATTCGACCGAGATTCACTCGGCCATAGTCAATGGAGAGGGAAGACAAATCACACACTTACACGGCTCAATAAAGGAGAAAGTGTATGATTTGTCTTCACTCTCCATTGACTATGGCCGAGTGAATTTCGGTCGAATGGAGCCCTGGTCACGGTTGTGACCTTAATAACGGGTTCAGTGAGTTATTTTTATGCCAGTTGAGGATGTGGCCATAGCGACTAAGGCGCTATGCAAGTGATCTGGGGGCAAACTGGGTAACTGGTTCGAATCCGGGTCATGCAACTCCGACGAAACGTAAGTGCATAAAGGTGGCTTACTGAACTACGTTATTTCTTGTGTATGATTTTCGCTGTTGGCTTAATTTCCAATTTTCCTTAGTATTATTTCCAGCGGTTTATGTCTATTTTTTCCACAACATTCTAGCAGGAGTTTCATATTCTGTGACTATAGTAGGAGAGGAAGGTGGAACTAATGCTTGAGGACACACATAGGAAACTTTTCTGTAACCAGAATATCTGCATCAAGCCCCTCATCTTATATGATATCATCGAAGGATAGATGCAGTACCTTTTGTAACTTTATATTCCTAGAGAAATTTTCCCCATTTGACCACAAGTTCTTTTCATCGATTTGCACATGTTTAAACTCTATCACTATGTTTGTAACTGGATCCCATATACAATAGCCACGGGTTCGAAGTTCATCACCTATCATGATTTCTTCCCATTCTTTTTCTGAGAAATTATTCAGATTCTTTTGGCTTAAATGCACGTAGCATTTCACCCCTGGACAGAAACTGCTCTGCCTTTGATTGATACTTGATATGGTACTTGATATGAAACTTGATATGGTACTTAATATGAAACCAATGTGGGAACCAATTTTTCAAATATGTGAATGTGGTGGCTAACTCAGACAATAATAACCTAGGGAGATAAGCTTCTATTAACGTTGTCCTAACTCCCTCAACCAGTGTCCTATTGTAGCGTTCTGCTCCACATTCATTTCAGGGGAGTATGCATCTTTTCGCTCGAGAGAAATCCCAAGTTTACCCAAACAAGTTTCGAAAGCCTCTGAGTATAATTCCATGCCCTTATCTGATCGAATGGAACCAATTTTATAATTTTATCTGTAATTTTATTTTATAATTTTATTTGTGTGCCGTTAAACCTATAATGTAAACTTATCAAATGTGGAAAACACATCGCTTTTCTTTTGCAAGGGGAAAAAACAACATAGTATTGTAGTTAATTATTGTATACCAGTAACGGCCCCTTCCCTATGACTCTGCCCTACTTGGCGCCCATGCACCCATATGTAGTAATTCTAGCGGCCTTGTACTTCTGATAGTGGCAGAGCCTTAAGTACACATACTTCACACTTTCTTCATTCACTTGGCCTATGTTCAGTTTCAACTTTACTCCATGTACCTGACTAGATTTTATTAACTGAATGAGACCATTGACATGAGGAGGCCTAATCTTGCATGTCATGTTTCCAAGTCAAAGCCTGATCTCTGACCACCAAAATTCACATATTTATGACTTGAATTTAACCCTATGTCATCACTGTGACCTTTTTTGTTTGAATACAGTCCAACGTTACCTCACTTAAAATGTTTGTGCATTTACCTATTAGAAGACAGTCGCTTGCATCTTCTGTGGACACTTCCAAATTCTCATTATTTACACTAACTGAATTTCCTTCTAAATCAATATGACCTACACTAATCAAATTCTTAATACAGGTCCGCACGTACAAAACATTCTTTAAGTGATGTATTTCACTTTACTTCTGACTGTTAATATTAATTCTATCTGCCCAATATCTTCTATGGCAGACTTATCTTCTACAAACACTATGTTCATGTTTTGCACTGTTTTCAAATGTGTGACATTACTTTATTGTTACACACAGGGTCTGTAGATGTGTACACTATCGATGTAGAATTCGACATCAGTGGGACGAGCTAAATTCACATTTTTTATAGGGGTAGTTATAACTGGATTGATATGCTACCTGCTCTGTTAGAAAAGTATAGCAGTTCCATACATAGGACCATTACGACGAAGCCTAAAGACATAACTGATGGCAAAGTTAACCTCTTAAAACCGTTCCTTTGCAAAAAAACTATTGAAACCGAGTAACTTCAAAGTTGAAGACAAAGTCCGAATATCACACGTCAAGGGGTGTTCAACAAGGGCCACCTCCAGAACTGGACTAACCCCTTTATGGTATACTGAAATTTATAGTATAGATTAAGTAAGAAAGACAAACCCGGTCACATATACCTGACAAGATTACGGTGGAGAAATCATAAAAGGAGGTTTTTATGAATGACAATTGCAAAAGACGGGTGTATCGGACCCTATTTGTGGTGGAGAAGGTCTTAGAGACCAAGAAGGTATGGGGAAGACCAGTTACTTGGTTAAGAGGGATACGGCCATATATTTAGTACTTGGGTGGATAATTTAGATAAGCTGAGGTGATGTGGTGACTGGTTATGTTGTAAATTGAGTGTACATTTTTTTCCTGTATATAAAGAATTTACTTTTAATTTGTTCGAAGTGCTGGATAGGCACGGTGCCCAATGATACAAGGGAAAGCCAGCAGCAGTCAAAATAAATGAATTTCGCGGCAGCCATCTGACAGAGTAAGCTAAAGGGAGACCAGATTCCAAACCAGTTTGCTCTAGGACTAATGGTTCATGGGTTCTGGACGGTTATTTACATAATGAACTTGGTGGCAGCCACCTGGTAAATATTGTAGGTAATGTGTAGGGCACAAATCCCAATAAGTTTTGCTTTAGGGCCAACAGTTCGTGAATTATGGTTACATAAGTCAAAACAAGGGGGCGGGTCAACTTCCAAAATGGCAGTACCTGAATTTTGGAGGGGTCATCTCTTATGTCCGATCTTGGGTGGATTATTGAAAGGGTGGCCAAATTCCGAACCGCTTCACTTTAGGACCAACGGCTTAGAAGTTACAGCCCTTTACAGCGGACACTCCAAAATAGCAGTCGTCAATATGGCACACCCCAAATTGGTAGCACCCTGAGATGACCGACTTTAATTTGGTATACCCCAAAATGGCAGACTGGATGTGCCCTAAAGACCTTCCAGATTAATGGTCTTCTTTCAAGATGGCTGCACTTCCGGTTTTCATGCGGCCGCTATTTTGTCTGTCCTCTTTGGGTGAAGATAGTACTTTCATACTACTGAAATAGTTATAACATGACCCCAAATACGAATTTCATCGGTCCATGTCAGCTCTGTGGGTTTCAAAATTTGAACGTTTCCCAACAAGCACAAGAACAACAATAATTCTGTTGTCATGTTAAAACAAATTGTTATACCTACATTTTAAGCTACAAAAACTGAAAATTGATTCATTGTTTCGATCTCCAGGTGATAGCAAAATTTTCCCCAAGAAGAAGAATAAGAATAAGTAGAACAACAACAAAAAGAATATTATATTCACATTAAAATGGCAAACAAAGGCCTTTCCATACCTACGTTTCAAGCTATAAACCTTGAAAATCGTTTAATTGGTTCGATTTCCTGGTGAAGGCAAAGACTTCCAACAAAAACCACAACGAATGACCACTGTCCATTGTAGGCATTAAAATTGATAACACAGTGAAATAATTTTGACGCAAGTCCAAATATGAATTTTGTTGGTCCATGTCAATACTGGGAGAAACTTTAGGGTTTTAAAATTTTACGTTTCCTAACAAGAATAACAGCAACAACAACAACACTGCACGCACATTAAAATAACGTTCAAAAGGCCCTGGTCCTTGTTAACATTTCCGTTTTAGGCTACAAATAGTGAAAATCGATTCTATCTGTAGATGAGAGCAAAATATCCCCCAAGAAGAAGTCAAAAGGCTCTAAGCCTTATCCATGCCTTCAGTTTAAGCTATAAAACTTAAAAATAGTTTTATAGGTTCGATCTCCAGGTGAGGGCACAATAACAACAACAAGGACAGCAACAACATCAAGAAATGGCTACGCTGTGGATGCCAAACGATTCAATTGTTGTCATTAAAATTTTTAATACAGTGAACTAGTTATGATACGACCACAAATACCATATGTCGTTGGTATATTTCAATTTTGGGGCAAACTATAGTGTTTCAAAGATTGATGATTACATAAGTTTGAAGGTCATGATAATTACATAAGGATGAATAATTACATAAATGATGAATTACCACGTGGTTCCTCACGTACCACATAAAGGTAAAAATCCTTCTCTACCTTTGTCATTTTTGAAATATTTTTAATTCATCGAATAATCATCTACGTTACTGCAGCTGTGTGTTGGATTCTTTTATGCATCCTGGTTATATTACCTATTTCATTTTTCACATGCAAACACTAAAGTGTATGTAGTCTGAGAAACCTCTGTTAGAACCTCTGGCGCCTCCTAGGGATCTACTTGATACAAAATTGAAACGAGTTTTATGTTTTAAATTAATCTTCGTCATTCTATGACTTATGAACTAATCAAATAAACATGAATGCAAGCGTACTTCCACTGCAAAATTCGCATGCTTATTGACTAATTATTACAGAACATAATAGCATCTTTTTGCTACTTCAACAAAATTAGAAATATGCAGTAATTTTTTTGATTGAGTTTTTTTTTAATCAGTACGCATGCAGCTGCCATTGGCTTCCAATAGGTAATCAAGTTTGTAATCTTGTAAATTTTGTTTAAGTCAAAGCTCCTTTCTCCATTATCTCAATTCTCGTTTATCGCACATCTATATTGTCTCGTAACCTTATTGTTTCACATCTCGTTTATCTAATTTACCTGAAATTTAGATTATATCAATTATCTCATTTCTTTCAGTGCTCGTTTTCTTCCTACTGCTAATTTATGTAATTTATAGCAAATGACTTCCTTAAACTCCAATGCAACTCTCGTTTGTTTATTCATCTCAAACCTCCTTATTTTTTAAATCTCAAACCTAATTTATCTCAAATCTAGTGTGTATCGTTTACGCAAAGCTCCTGTATCTCACATACCGTTTACCTCATTTGTGGCAAATGTTTATTCCATTTAGGCAAAGTCTTGCTTCTTAATTTATCTGGCAAGTCATTTATCACATTTATCTCAAATAAACATATATTAGTAATGAAAATCGGAAATGTAATGCTCTAAAGGAAACCATACAGCAAAAAGATGTCTAAGCCGTCCATTTCATACTAATATGCATAAAATAAATTCCATTTTGTTTTTAGAATAGTGAACTGTTTTTAGACGTAATATGCCACTAATGATACTAATTTATTTTTATTGTATCTGTACCTTACACTAGAAATCTACAAAGCTTCAGAGTTGCTGAAAACTAATGAAATTCATGTCGTAATCTGTTTTCACGAAGTCTTTCCTTTTAGTGTGGAATTCGGTGCTGGCTGATGGCAGTGCCAATGGCACTATGTAGGCGTGTTGAAACGGTCAGCTATGAATAGGTCATACTCTAGAATTATGTCGGTAAAAAGGTTTCCCAGTCAGTCTACTTTAAACCAATTGTTTGGTTTCTTTAGTCTTCTTTAAACCAATTGTTTGTCGAGTTGTACTTGAGCGTAATCAGTCCCGATCCCAAAAAAATACAAAACATGGAGTAAATAAAAAAAACATGACTCGGAATGGCCACGATTTATTAGAACACAACAGACGGTGTTTACAATAACGTGTCAAATTAACAACTCGCAAAGTCAAAACGTACGTTCAACCAAATTTGTGAAGACCTACAGCACAAGTATTATATTAAAAATCAAACGGTTTGTGTTTAGAAGTAAAAGCTCGAAACATCATTATCACCAAACACAAAAAGAACAGGCAACTGAATTCAAGTAAAACAAATTGTAATAGGAACATAGTATAATAGACGAAAACTGTGTACTAGCTAAAAAGCGATATCGTCAACAACAACGGAATATAAACGAATTTGCTGATGTCTGAATTGTTAACACAACAAAACAAGCCTATTTTTTCCAAACATATTACAGTAAAGAAAAGTCGTAACTACAGATCTAAGAAAGTGGTAGATATTTCGGCTAATATTTCCTCAAATATTCCGTCATGGTAGAAACCCTTGATAGATGAATTTACTAGCTTTTTTATTCATAAGTACATTTAAATATCTATCTTTACAAATATCAGAATGACTACGACTGACCCCTTTGCAACTGAATTTATCTCCATCGTTTCCAAAACATAGTAGGTTTTACTGCATAACGAAATGATCCCTGTTCCACTCTATTTTAATTTAGGGGTTTTTTTGTCATACGTATCATGTTCACCAGTATCAGTTCTGGGAACGCATTTGTATTTTTCTGGTTCATATGCTTTTTTCAGGGATAGTCTAACAACATAATCCAGGTGATCTGCTGAAAGAGCTATGCAGGCTGAGTCAGTGTCCATTTCACAGTACTGAAATTTCGAACGATTAACATACTTCAATATTAAATCGTAATAAAATTCTAGAATACTAAGTTTCGCATACTGATAAACAAAAAAGTCTATTTCCAAGGGTAGGGCTAGCCTAATCTTATTCTTGCTTGATAACATTCCAAACATTATGATAACATTATGAAACGGGTTCCAAACTATGAAAAAAGAAGCTGTTAATTTTCCGACCATTGTTTTGTCATTGCAATAATGGAAATCTCTTTGATTCAGTTTGTTAGTTATAGTTTTACATACCATGCATTATCAAATATTTTATATGTTTCAGCCAGAATTGTCTGTTTAGTGTTACTATCCCCACCACGTCTAGCATAACTGATGTCATTTCCAAACTTTTCAAAACAATTAAATTGTTTAAACTGTATAACCTGATGGCTACGTGAAACAAACCATGCCTTTTTCTATATACCATTTCAGTAAAGGGGTTGCCAGTAATATTTTGGTGCAAACATGCTACCAATGAGAGACTTGCGTGCTTTAGTTTTTATCCCATGTTCGGCAGCAAACTGTTGCATGAAACTACCAACATCACTGGAACCAACTTCTGCATGCTTAAAAATAGGTGGCGTTTTACCGAAATACTCCTTAAAAATCTCGGGGACATGAATATCATAATTCACAGCTCCAAATAATGCCCCAGTCTTTATACCTTCAAGTATTTCAGCTTGGGTTAGCCGTGGTTTATGATCCATGACGAATCCAAGCCGTTGATTAACAAATTATTGTATGGAGGGATTAGTCATCTTCAGTGTATACCATTCGCATTCACTCATTTCGTTATAATAATTGCCTAAGGATTTTATGTACACTGTGTGGTGTCGTCACTTGTGGCACCACAGTAATATTAATTAGCATAATTAGTAGTATAATTAGCAATCCTTGGTTCCCTGTTGTTAACCTTACCCAAACTAAGCCACTAATAAGTATGCCATACTTAACTACTGTAACTATTGAGTTGTACTGATCACCATAGATGTGACACATGATCAAGTGTTTCACATGACATTTGTTATATAAGGCCGTGTAGCCTTATAAGGCCGTGGAACACGTCCATTCCTTTGCTTGCAAAGCTGTGTATAGTCGTAACTCTGCTGTGGGAACACCACATAATAAGGCTACCTACCAGACCAGTCCAGAATGGCGACGAGCCACCCCAGTGGAGTATTTTAAGATCTATTGTAAATTATTCCCCCAACCAACCATCTACAGTGCTCCAATTTGGTGAGTTGGCAATTTCACTATTTAGGCAAAATAGTTTAGTGCCCGGTATGGGAGTTAATTTAAATCTTAAATCTAAAAACTGTTGTTTGAGTGAGTGGAACTTTATGTGGTTCGAATTTAATTGTAGTTAAAAAAAATTCGTTCTTTATTTGCTAGAACAGTGAGTGAAATTGCTTTGCTAATGCACAATTTGTACAAGGTTTGTGTCCCGATGCAACCCGTCGGCTGTTTTCACCTATCTTACTATAATTAGGATAAGCAGAATAAACGCAAATAAGTTGGGCCTTAGCATACCCATGTGCCTTTTCTCTACACTGACTGGCTGTGAGGTAAATTATCACGTAAATTACCTTGTTATAATTTACAGGCTTGCAATTTAGCAGGCTTGCATGCTGCTTAAGTCGGTGGTGTTGTTTTTTTTTTTGCTTGAGAAGTAAATTAAATAACGGTGTTAAATCCTAATTATTAAACTTTTTGGGCAAGCAAATTGTAAAATTAGGTAGGCTATGAATTTGGAATTAAACTTAGTTGTTCAGTAATTCAATTATAGTCTCGAGTGGCTTTATTGCTAAATTGTTAGTAATTTGTTACAGCTTATTACTGGTTGACATAAGTATGTCAGTTGCAGCTAAAATTGTGTACCACCTGTAGTGGTCGTCATACAGACATTACTTTAGCAGACGACGTAGTTGACGTTGTAGTTAATAATCTTAGCCTAAGAGCTAACGTTACAGACTGAGACGATATTGCAAAACCTTCTAGCCT
The DNA here is from genome assembly GCA_023313725.1 of Lithobius niger. Classification (NCBI taxonomy): domain Eukaryota; kingdom Metazoa; phylum Arthropoda; class Chilopoda; order Lithobiomorpha; family Lithobiidae; genus Lithobius; species Lithobius niger. The sequence goes on from JAHWFP010213619.1 coordinate 131,892, forward strand.
GTTTGTTGAGTTTGATAGTGAATGTGATACGTGGGATAAATACTCAACATGTATAGATTATTTCTTTAGAGCAAAGAAAGTTGCTGATGCAGATAAATTGGATATTTTAATGGCATCAGTGGGAAGGTTGATGTTTGATAAAATTCTAAACATTATTTCCCCTAAGGTTCCAACTGATTTTTTGTAGGATGAATTAGTTAAAGCTATTCTAAACGATTTGGAGCCGCTTCCTTCTGTAGTGTCAGAAAGAATGAAATTCTTCAGAAGAGCTCAAAAGTCTGAGGAATCTATAAATCAATATGTTTCAGCTCTTAAGCTTCTAACTAAACATTGTAACTTTGAAAAAATTAAGAACATTAATTGTGAAATGATCAGAGATAGATTCATTGGTGGAATTTTGTCAGAAAGGATACAAATGGAGCTTTTAAAGAAAACTTTAAGTTTATCTGAAACAGTGTCTCTTGCTCTGTCCCTGGAATCTGCAGAGGCAGACCAAGCAGAAATTCGTTCAACCATCAAATCAGTAAACTATGTCACTAAAAGAAACAAAACTTCTAAGTTTCGACCTAAACCAGCTTCGGATATCACTTGTTTTTGCTGCGGACACGATGGCCATGTAAAATCTAGATGTAAATATAAAGATTACATCTGTGGCTGGTGTCACACCAAAGGACACTTAAAGGTAGTCTGTAGAAAAATCCCTAGTTCAAGTGCACCTAAACTCAAAATCATCCCACAGTTTTACTCCCAAAAGTAAGGCTAAAAATAAATACAGCTACCGCAAAAAGGTTAATCTGCTTACCAAAAACGAAATTAGTGATTCTGAAACTGAGAGTAGTGACATAAATAACCAGTTTGATGATTCAACTAGTGATTTGGAGTCCATAGAGGAGTATCGCTTGCAAAATAACACTATCGGAGTGAGCAGCATAACTGAACAAGGTTCAGACCCAGTTCAAACTAATACAGTATCATTAACCAACTGAAAATATCTAAATGGTACATTTCAGTCACTGTAAACGGAATTGAGTTACTAATGGAACAAGATTCCGGTGCAGATGGAACAGTCATCTCCATGGACTGGTACAACAAATACTTTTCTAATGTGCCATTAGTCAAGTTAACTTGGAAGTGACTGTAAATGGCCAAACCGAGCAATTAGATGCTATGGTTTACAAAAATTATAAGTCAAACTTATTTGGCAAAGATTGGATTTCTGTCTTTCGACTACGAAATGATGTCTTTCTTGATCTCCAAACTAAAGTTAAACAGGTTTAAAAAGTTAGCTAAACCGATCTGTGATTAACACTACGGAGATTGAAGAGGGATTTCCAGAGCATTTTGGCCCCGGCTTTGGAAAATTCAAAAATTACAAAGCTAATATACAGTTAAAGGCTGATGCGAAACCGGTTTATCGCCGAGTTCGCCCTCTCCCTTTGCATTAAAAGAACGAGTTAACCAGGAAATCCTACGCCTTGTTGACCTGGGTATTCTAGAGGCTGTGGAAACTTCCGAATGGGCGACTCCTCTGGTCGTAGTTCATAAACCGAATGGTGACATACGTGTCATAGGGGATTATAAAACCACCTTTAATCCTCAGCTAGAGGTAGACCATTACCCAGTTCCCACAGCCGCAGAGATATTTAGTCAGTTATCAGGCAGTGATACCTTTAGTTTGATAGATCCTGCAAATTGAGTTGGATAAGGAGTCCCAAGCTGCTTTAACGATTAACACGCCACTAGGACTTTTCAGATGGCTTAGAGTGCCTTTAGGCCTTGCATCAAGTCCAGGAATATTTCAACGTGTCATGACGCAAGTCACGAACAAAATTCCTAAGTGCATGCCGTTTTGTGACGATATTTTGGTCAGTGGCAAGGGAAAATCCCATGATGAATCGTTGAACCAACTTTTGACTGCACTCCAAGATGCGGGGGCTAAACTTTGTAGTTTGTATTGACAAATGCAAGTTATCACGGCCTGAACTTAAGTATCTTGGTCACATGATCAATGCTGAAGGTTTACACACCCTGCCAGAGGTTATTGAAGCCATTACAAACGCCCCTAATCCCACTAACATACAGGAGTTACAAAGTTTCTTAGGATTTGTAAACCACTATTCAAAGTATCTTCCTAACTTGGCACATATTCTTCCCCCAGTGACCAGGTTGTTAAGCCCCAAAGTTAAATGAATCTGGGGGAAAGATTGTGACAAGGCAGTAAACACAGTAAAAGAACTTTTTGTTAATTCTAAGATATTAGTGCATTATGATCCCAAAAAGAAGCTCAAACTTATGTGCGACGCAAGTCCCTATGGGGTAGGTTGTATCCTGATGCATATCATGCCAAATGGTGAGAGCAGACCAATAGCTTTTGCCTCTAGAAAATTAACAAAGGCAGAACAAGGTTATAGCCATTTTGATCACGAAGCTTTAAGTGTAGCTTGGGGGTGAAGCGATTTCACGAATACGTTTATCGACAAAAATTCATCCTTCAATCCGACCAGAAGGCTCTTTGAATTTTTGGTCGCAAAAAAAGGTATTCCGCAAATGGCAGCAGCGAGAGTTCAGCATTGGTCAGTCCTTCTGAACTGGAATTCGTATGATTTTCAGCACATTCCTGGAAAGGAAAATGTAACAGCTGATGCGTTGTCACGTCTCCCCCTCCCCAATATTGAGGAATTTGAACTGGCTGAGGAGCAGTAGAACGTATTAGCACTAGCAACAATTTCTAACTTACTAGTTTTAAATGAAACGTTAGTTGCTGAAAGTCGTAGGAATCCTATTCTATGCAAAGTATTTAGATACGTTCACCATGGCTGGCCCAGTCATTGTGACGACCTGGATTTACTTCCATACTTTACTAGACGTACTGAAATAACAGTAGAGTCTGATACATTATTTTGGGGATTCCGAGTGATAATTCCCGCAGCCGTGCAGAAACAAATGCTAAAAGAGTAAAAAGCATGGTAACAGATTATGTGAAGGCAAACCAAGCAGTGCTACATAAAAATACAAACAACGTTAGACAATTTTCAATTTTCGTCATCAGGTTAGCAATAAAATTAAAGCATGACAAAAGCCACTAAGTTATCCTACGTTAAAAGCATAAAACAGTAATTTAAAACGGATAAAAACCACCAATTTTTCCCCTCTAAAGAGGCAGAAATGGCAGCCAAAAAGCAACGACTCACCTGTTCCGTTGGGAAACCAAGTCGCGAGGCAAAGGTGCGATGCATTCGTTATGGGGGTTTCACAATATGCCTGGCAAAAGAGTCGAGTTTAGGTGTTTTAGTTACAGGAAAATATTCTTTCAGAAGTTTATTATCTGGCAGTAAGTGGTTATGTACAAGTGGTGTACGTGTATGGAAGACAAGCGTTTCAAGATTAATTCGTGTGCTAGTGTGTGTTTCATGAAAAAAGATTTGGGCCTTGTCCTAGTAGGGTGGGGGGGGGGGTGCAGCCTGTTGCGTATTTGTCAGGCGACTTACCTGTTGAAAGGCAGTAATGCACTAAAGAATTTGATACAACTTTTAATTTGAAGTTTGATTTATGGGATGCCATACGTTCCTTAAGTTTTAAGGGATTGTCCTACATATGTAGCAGTAAAGGTTGGCTCCATACAGGGAATTCGATAAACAGTATTGCGTGTGGAAAATATGTCGTCTGATTTGTTATTGTTTTTATTTTCATGATGCATGGTTAGCTGCTTAATATTTTGGTGGCTGTTTGAAACAAGTCGGATGTTATTGATGTTAAGTTTTGTCTTAAGGACTTCAGAAATGCCTTTGAAGTAAGGCAGAGCAATGAAACTCACAGGGCGGGAGGGGGCCGTTCTGGGGGTCAAAGCTTATGAAATTAATTTGTTAACGTACCCGAGTGGGAACCGATTCTCAACATATTTTTGCAAGATGTATTGAAATTCATGCTGCAATAAGTCAGCATTACTGATGTGTGAGACAACACGTTTAACTTCATTTATTACTACATTACTTTTGTAGTGGGCATCAACATAGGAGTTGCAATGCATGGTGCAAGTCGACTGCATACTTTTTCTGAAGTATGTGAATTCGATTAGGCTATTATGGTTAATAATGACGTTTACATCTAAAAAAAATTGAAAATTTTCGAAACGTTGTTTGTATTTTTATGTAGCACTGCTTAGTTTGCCTTCACATAATAAAAATATTTACATAGTTCCCATCTAGAAATTGTTAAGTTAAAAGGTCTCGCACGAGCAAAGATCTGGTGGTCTTCTATGGATGCCGCTATTGAGCGTAAGGTAAAATCTTGTGCAAACTGCCAAGAGTTCAAAGAAAATCAAACACCAGGTCCTAAACACACCTGGGAGTACCCGCTCAAGCCAAATGCCCGTTTTCACCCTGATTTTTGTGGCCCCGTGGATAATTACATGTTTTTAATCATGGTTGACGCCCATAGCAAAATTCCATTTGTCCACAAAATGAAAAGCATCACGTCCGAAAAAGTAATAGGTATTATGAATACCCACATTGCCGAATACGGTGTAATTGACGTACTTGTTACAGACAACGGTCTTAAATGGTGCTCGAGTTTGTTTCAAGATTGGCTAAAATCCAAGGGTATTCGCCACCTAACAGGGCGTAGTAATTCGCCCTGGGTAAATGGCCTAGCAGAGGTTTTTGTCAAGAACTTTAAGAAAATCTGTTAGGTTGCGAGAAAGGATGGTCTCGGAATACAAGACAGTATTAACGCATTTATAGAATCCAGTAGAATTACGCTAAGTACTACCACTCAAGCAACAACAGTTTTGCTCTTTAACAATCTGTTTAAATTACTACTTGATTTATTGCTTCCGGATCCAACAGCAAAAGTGAAAGAGCGTCAACGAAAACAAATTGCTAGTTCGCAAAATAAACCGTTGGTTAAGTTTACATTAAATACGCCCGTGTGGTGCCGTAACTTCAGCTGCACGTCTGACAAGTTATGGCTACCGGGAATAATAAATGCTGTATTAGCACATGAAATCTATAATGTCCTAACACAAACTAACGTAGTAGTGCTTAGGCAAGATATCACTTATGATTGAGAGAGGTTGAAAGCACTAACGTCGAAGACGTGGTAAGTCCTGTAGAGCCGTTGTCTAAGTTAAGTCACGATAACTTGCCAAACGCAGCACAAAAAGCAGTGAATTCAGCGATGAATAATAATTCCGCTAATTTGTCAAATCCGCCCGAAAATAAACGTTCTTCCACTTCCAAGCTAAGTCACGTGGTTGTCATGCCCAATTACAGCACGAAGAAATCTATTGGTTCCCATCCTTTCAGTTAGTTTATGCCTCCGGCAAAGTCGAAGTCAATGTCACTTGAGTGCAGGCGCCTAGCACCAGCCAATCAAAATCAGACAGACGTCATAAGCATGATAGTCAATCACTTCAACCAATCACTGAGAAGCTAATAGGTGGTGTTACAGATGAATGTATCGTTGAAAAAGATTTGTTTCCTTCCGACAGCGAGGTCCTCTTTGGACAAAATATGGAAACTAATAGCGTTGTAGAGTCCGACACTATTCAGCACTCTCTAAAACCAGGCAACAAAAATAAATCCCAACGGAAAGTAATTTCGCTAATCCAAGAAATTGCTTCTCAAAGCGAAACTAAAAGATGTTCTCCGGACTTAGGACGTCACAAACGTATAAAAAGCACCTGACCATTTGAACTTATAAAATTAAAATGCAACTAATGCAATTGTAGCTTTGTTGTAAGATCAACTTGTTATTCGTTAACCCAATTTAGGGTTATTTGTAAATTGTGACGTGCTGGCAAAAATGTCGCGTTCCTGTTATATGTACCCTGAATAGACACGGTTAACTTTAATTGTTGTCGTGAGACAAAAATGTTATGTAAATTATTATTCGTAAGGAAAACAGATTCCTTGGTTTTAATCTTACATGGTTTTTATTTTCATGGCAAACACGTGTGTATTCTGGAGCAAAAGTAAAGCCACGCAAGTAATAGATGTTTATAAAAGAAGTTCAACAAAACTTGTAGCCACATACTGCTACATTCTGAAGTTCCAGCAAATATCCTGAAAGTTTCTTCAAAATTATTCAAAATTCTTCAAAATTCTTGACCAGAAGTTGGGAAAAACTACAAAATTAAAAAATTGCAGCAGAAATAAATTGTTGAACAGTGCCATTGTTATCTCTTAAAAATAAAGTAAGTGAAATGTCAAAATTGTACAAACTTAAGATAGCCATCAATTTTCAGGCTATTCTTCAAAAAATATTTTTCTTCTGAGTTATGCAAATGTTAAATGTAAGGTTTTTTTTTAGCTTTCAAAAATGTTCAAGCTAGTATTCTGTGAAAGCGCCATGAAAGCGTATTTGCTTTCTTTAAATAAAAAATTCTTCTTAAAGCTAGACAGTGACTTACCATAGAAACAAATGTGCAAAAAAAAAATAAATACACAAAATTGATTCTTTTTGTTTTAGGAAGTTCGGAATTTTTTTCAGTTTTTTTATTTCTCTGTCGCTAGTGCTGTGTCGTCACTTGTGGCACCAAAGTAATTAGCAATATTTGGTTCCCTGTTGTTAACCTTAATCAGACTAATCCACTAATAGGTGTGCCATACTTTACTAATGTAACTATTGAGTTGTACTGATCACCATAGATGTGACACATGATCAAGTGTGTCACATGACACTTGTTATGTAAGGCTGTGTAGCCTAATAAACACGTCCATTCCTGTGCTTGCATTAAGCTGTGAATAGTCGTTACTCTGCTGGGGGAACACCACGTAATAAGGCTACCTACCAGGACAGTCCACTCTGCATTGAGAGCTGTTATTTTCTGTCGCTCTGCAAGCAAGTGGGTCCTCACTAGAGAACTTATATAAGGGGTAGGGTCGATTGGGATGACAGTAACAGCCGAGAATTGCCCTACGGTGTTTGCTGTTTTTGTAAATCCATCAACGGGTAGATGGCGCGACCCAACAAATGTTTCCTTACTTTTAAATTTATGGTTGAAGCCAGTTTCATTTCTGCGGCGAATGTACCAATCACTAGGGATAGGGCCCATTAAAACTCCAACAATTTTTTTTACTCAATTTCTGTATTAGACCTTTTTCTCTCATTTCCACCTCACATATGTACGTTTTATTAGCCTGTAATACTTGGGCCCCCAACAATATTTTTTTAAACGCATAATACAAATCTTTGTTATTTCATTAAATAATGTAAAACAGGAAGCATCAAGATTTTTGAACAAATACTTCAAGTTTAAGCCTGGGATGCTGGCACCATACTTAAACATGTCAATCAATGGTTGTATAAATCATTTTATCTAAAGCTTCCAGAAAAGGAACCACGTCATTGTTGTTGTACCAAATTGATAAATCTTGTGTTGACTGCATCTTGTTCTTTTCCAGACTTCTTGGCAAAGTAAGTAATCTTCAGAAGTAGTATTAGGGATTTTTAGCAAGGAATAAAAGCGTTGTGAGGAACAAGTTCTTTATGTACAAATTTTTCTGCAGATGTTAACTGTTCGTTAACCTTTGTTCACACCACAATCATAGACTCTTAAAATTGTGAATAGCTACACCCAACAGCTAGATAATTTCAAATATCTACAAACTTCAATATGTCGTTCTGGAGACAGAAATGTGTGCTGTTTCGTTTATTGGTAAATTTAATTGACTCTTAATCCAACAGTGCAGGAAAAAAATGATCTTTTAACACATTTAAATCGTAAGAATTGCTGTTAAAACCAACCACAGACAATTCTCTCAAATACGTTTGAACTCAGTCAAGCAAGTTTTTTAACAAAATGTTCTTGTTTGTCATTAGCAGCTTCATTGCTGACTGTTACTTAGTGTTCAACTAATCTGTCTAAAGCTACCAAGATGGTATTATACTTTTTGCAAAAAAAGCTCATAACTTGCAGTACGAAGTTTTTTCAGGTAATTGAAAAATTCGTATACTAACATTTTAGGACAGCCAGCTGACACAAAATATACAGGCTCGGTGTAAGGCGGAATATTTGAAGCAATACTTATACTGACTGGAACATGATTTGCTTCCCAAGAAAGACTCTTTGTGTTATCACCGTTAGCACATTTTTCAAATAAAACTTCCAAGTCAAATGTAGCACGAAATGGAAAATATCTATCAATTTCTTCAACTATGATGCAGTCTACTTTGAGTTGTTCAAAACTGCCCTCCAAAGGCAAAGGGACGTAACTACCAAAAGGACGTAACTGCAAAAATTTCACCAATAAGCTCCTTGATGGTGCACCATACCAGGATTTCTTTGCCGGAAGTTGTATGGGAAGTTAATGGGGTCAAAATTAAAATTAAAATAGGACGTAAGTATACATACGTCTTTTGGACTGCTTTCCACCCAAGGTTAAAAAACGTTTGTACATACGACTTTAGCTTTACAGAGACAAGACTGGTAAAAAAGACGTATCTATCCCTATATACGTCTTTTTGCCAGATGTTACGTCGTTTCGCTGTATTGTTGCCTTGGAAACCATTAACAAACTGAAAGCGCGGGAACAGTTTATGGATGGTACAACCACTGGAAAGATTGCTCCTTCATTATGACGTCAACAGCAATAGTCAAGAATGTAAGCACATGAATGAGCATCTTTATTAATAAAATCCAGTTGTCGCGTAGGATGGACAGCAACGAGACGGCCACAAGACGGCCGCAAGTAATTGATAGAGCACATATCCGTTTTCATTGTCGGACGCTCGCCCTTCTTCTTTGCTACCGTGGGAAGAATGAGCCCGTTCGCCCTCTTACTGATTGTTGAAGCTTCGTTTGTTAATCGAGTTGTCGCGTAGGATGGACGGCAACGAGACGGCCACAAGACGGCCGCAAGTAATTGATAGAGCACATATCCGTTTTCATTGTCGGTCGCTCGCCCTTCTTCTTTGATACCGTGGAAAGAATGAGCCCGCTCGCCCTCTTACTGATTGTTGAAGCTTCGTTTGTTAATTGAGTTGTCGCGTAGGATGGACGGCAACGAGACGGCCACAAGACGGCCGCCACAAGACGGCCGCAAGTAATTGATAGAGCACATATCCGTTTTCATTGTCGGTCACTCGCACTTTTTCTTTGCTACCGTGGGCGAATGAGCCCGCTCGCCCTCTTTCTGATTGTTGAACCTTCTTAAAAACACATAGACGGGATACACGCATTCCGTAAAACACATGAGGAAGGAAATCGTCCCAGTGTTTTTAACGGTGCATCAAACACCACCCGTGCGTAGCATGGGCTTCCGCTAGTATTGGTAATATAATCAACAGTGTGCTGACTCAAGGTTTATATATTTTGAGAATGAAACTTAAATCGTACCGTGATGCAAGATATGCTTTTGTGCGTTTGATGAATATTTTGTTTATTCACTTACTCGATGCTGTGGATTGCAGCCTTGATTGATTTTATTTATCTCGTCAATATTACACTTAACGGAAGGATCCTAAATGTCACTTCCTTATTTTGTTGACCACTCCACCCGGCTGGAGGGGGAATAGAAGCGTTAACTAGAAACAAGAATCTCAAACCATGAATCTCAAAGATGTGCGTCTGACGTGGAATTCTTTTGTTTAAAGTAACTTTCCATAACAGAATAATACAAAGCCTAAGAAGAAAAGGCCAGGCCACAAAACCGTAAAAAAATAAATTAATAAAAAAAACACGAAAAGCAGCCTCCTTAAAAAATGGCCAATAATCAATATGAATGACAGCTGAAACTTCAGGGATGGAAACTTGAGGTACAGTGCGATGGAAAAACATCCAAAACACATTTATACTTGAATGTTAATTTATTCAATGAAATAAAAAGACTTAGTACTGTATTAAACTGTTGTTTTCAATAATTAAATGGAAATTTACGTAACGGTGTGGCAACTTATCACCACACGTCGTTTGCGCAGTAACAAAAAAATTAAAAAGGGTTTCGTCCTGCGCAAACCATGCTCTTTTTTACTGTTGGGTGGGAAGAAACAAAAAATATGACTCAAGCCCGGCCGTCATTAAGACATTTGAAATCTAATTCTGCGTAAACCTTGAGTAAACTACTTAATCAAAAATTTTCTTCTGTTTCATCTATAATTGCATATCGTCCAGACCTTGTCAATTTGGCAGCTGCGGTACATGTCTTATTCCAGTATAGTCCATGGTGATGTTCTAATTTATCTGTTTGAACGGCATAAAAACTTCTAGAGTCGGCTGTTTAAGATGCCTTTTGTTTAAAAAAAAAAAAAAAAAATTTTTTTTTTTCACGAAAATATAAAGGGAATACCGAAGTCTTCGTAATATTGGACGATCCGTCAGAAGGTACCCAACATTTCGTGCTATTAAAGCAACTTTGTACATATTCTTCATACGAGGATAGAGTCAAATTGCCAGGTAAAATCAAAGACTGGACAGGAACGACTGTAAAGAAGTCTTCCATTCTTTGGCGAACTATATTCAGAATTTGAAGTGATCAAATACCACTAGCAAAACTAACTGAACATTAACGACGAAAGAAAATGTAGAACGTTTGGTTTAGGATTGGGAAACTTGAAACCTATGAACCTCGTTAAATGAAGACTTAAATGATAACGAATCCATTTTTCAAATCCATTTAACTGCCATTGCTTGAAAAGCTTTGCATGCTCCAAGGGTTAACTCCCATAACTTAAGGGTTTAAGGCTCCCTTCCTAAAAACCAACTTTTATTCGTATTTATGAAAACTCTGTTTGTCTAAATAATCCAATGATCTTGTGGTATTATCTTACAGCAGAGACTTCTTTTGGGTTGTGTACCAGGTAATTTCTGTCTGACAAAAGTTTGATCTTCTGCTAGACTTTAGAAAAAAAACTTTGACTTTTTTGCAAATGTAGGATGCATTTTGTACCTTGAGGTGAGATTTAAAGGTGCTGTTCCTCTGCAACATCCTTCCCACTCTGCGTACTACCGTAGTCAGTTTTTATCTTAAGAAGTAGATGTCAGCAGTCAACTTAAAACTGCAATCCCTGATGTTGGGAATGACATCAAAATGTTGCTAGAAGTTAATGCCTGCCTAGAGCACAACAACTAGGCCCATCAGTACCGATCCAGCCTGTAGAAGGGAAGCAGCAACCCCAGCATCACCAGACGTGAACAACGGGTAAGCCTGCAACAGGTAAAGTAACCATTCTACACCATCCCGGAGAAGCCAACCTGACAAGGGAAATGGGGCTCCAACCCCTCAACTGGGAGCCAGCGGTTCAACAACGAAAGGCACAGTACAGTGGGCCGTTTTGTGAAAAATTGCCGGACGTTCAAATCATTCTGGATCTAAGTCTATGGTGGGAGGCTAGGATTGAAGACTACACAGCAATTGTATTTTCAAAAAGTTAGTGCACGTAGGTATGCTTTGGCAGCCAAGCTGAGTGCTTTGTCTATTTTACAGTATATGCTTTTAATTAAGCCACCAGTGTAAAAGGGGTTCGTTGCAAAGTATGTCTTGTGTATAACGAAAGCTTCGTTTGGTAGAGAAATGATTTTATTCGTGCTCTAGTCCAAATTATAGTTCATTATTTTGCGGCTGTAATTAATGTCAAGAGTTCAAGTGGAATTAATTTTTATTTGAATTAACATAAAAGCTCTCAACATGGAAGAGTTGCTAGAAATAATTTATGGTATCCAAAATAAGGACCTCAAAATTGCCAGTCTGAAATCAGATCTAACCGTTCGCACTTAAAGAAAATTAGCTATTTCTGAAAGCAGAAGAGCTCAGACTTAAAGTGTTTTTGCTTGCAGATGCCGATAAAGTGCAAAACGAGAATTAGCAGTAAAAGATCTTAATCATCCAGTAGTGATACTGCTAGTGCAAATGAAATGTGATGTCTTGAACGAGAAGTGATTTTAGCAGATAAACAAATTGAATTTTCCAAGCCTAGAGTAGCACTGACATACACCAGTCCTGTTAATGTTTTGCCAAGTGTTAATTCCGTACCAAAACCCGGTGAATTTTCTGATGTGGTGTATTTAATTAATAAATGGGGACTTAAATCGGAGATCAATTCTTTTCTAACGGTTTTTGAGCATACTATAGAGATGCAACAGATTTAAAAATCCAAGTGGGTCGTAGACCTACAGCCCCTTATGGGCAATATTTTGGTTGAAGTGCGCACATTTGGGCGAGACTTTGGTTAAATGGGCACATTTGAAATGCACAATTATGATCTGGTTAAAATAAAATTACTGGTAAGGTTTGTACATATTAGTAAGTCGGTGCATCACAATTTCGTTCTCTGGAGAAGGAACCTGATCAGCTGTTCTATGAACATGCTTTTGAGCTAAACACACATTTTTCAAGATGGTTGCTTTTAGCTGGTGTTTACGGGAGTTTTGACAAACTAGTTAACCTCAAAATTTGATTAAAGGGTTAACTCACTCAACTTGGGTTTGCACGTCGGCGAATTTTCGATCCTTTCTTCGGGCGTCTTCAGGCCTTTTAAATGTTATATTTTATGTCATTAATGTTTAAATGTTATAAAAGACGGGATGTAGTGCTCCAAAAACTTCATGAAATATGTGTAAATAGTGTATATAACATTTAAAAGGCCTGAAGAAACTCCGAAGAATGGATCGAAAATTCGCTGACGTGCAAACCCAAGTTGAGTGAGTTAAACCTTTAATCAAATTTTGAACATTATGAAACCTCAACATAAAATACCCATTTTTAAACTAGTTAACCTGTTTTTAGGTTTACCGACATAGGGGTAGGTTTACCACAGTGGGGGGGGGGGGGGTTACTGCAGGAGGTTTACTTTTGGTTTCCATCCGTCTGGCCTCCATATTGTATTTCACACCTACTTATAATACTTGGGCCCCCAACAATATTTTTTAAACGTATAATATAAATCATTGTTATTTTCATTAAATAATGTAAAGCAGGATGCATCAAATTTTTGAACAGATACTTCAAGGTTAAACCTGGAATGCTGATACCGTCCTTAAACATGTCAATCCCTTTTTCTCTGTAAAACAAATCCATTTTGTCCAAAGCTACCAGAAAAGGAACCATGTCATTGTCATTACACCAAATTTAAAAATTTCACATTGACTGCATCTTGTTTCTTTTCCAGACTTCTTGACAAGGTTTACTTTACTGACCGTTGTGATGTATGAGGATGATTGTAGGTTGGTTTATTCTAGAGTCACGTAACTGAAAATGACATCATACCAGAAGCAGTGTGACTGGAAGTGATACCTCCTGGAAACTAGGAAAAATTGCCCCTAGCTATTGACCAGAACTGACGTCAAGGTTTACTTTACTGAACAGAATGATGTCAAGGAGATCGAGCTTGTGCTAAATGTCATGTTTTTTACTGACTTTATATTTTCACTTGGCGATAATTTTCATCCTGGTTTCATTTTTTCCTGCTTGAGCTATTGTTACATTCTAACGTTCGATGTCAGTGACTTAGCAGATATTGGCAGCATACCAATGTAAGGCGAGCTTGGTAATCTTCGGAAGTAATATTAGTGCTTTTTAGCGAGGAATAAAAAGCTTCGTGTGGAACTAGTTCTTTATGCGCAAGTTTTCTACAGATGTTAATCATTCGTACAGAAAATAACCTTTGTTCACACCAAAATTATAGGCCTTTAAAAATTGTGAATAGCTACACTCAGGTGCTAGATAATTGCAAAGTCTACAAACTTCAATGTGTCGGTCAGGAGACAGAGATATGTGCTGTTTCGTTTAATCATAAATTTAGTTGGCTCAAACTCCACCAATGCAGGAATAAAAAGTTCTTTAAACATGTTTACAAATGTAAGAACCACTGTTAAAACCAATCACAGGCAATTCTTTCAAATACGTTTGAAAGCGGTCAAACAAGTTTTTAGTAAAATGATTATGTTTGTCATTTGCAGCTTCGTTGTTGACTGTTACTGACTAACTAATCTGTCTAACGCAACCAAGACAGTATTATACTTTTGCAACAAAAACTCGTCACTTGCTGTGCTAAGCTTTTTTAGGTAATTCAAAAATTTATACACTAACACTTTGGTACAGCCAGATGACACAAAACATTCACAATGTAAATCGGAATATTTGAACAGACACTTATGCTGACTGGAACATGTTTTGCTAACCAGAAAGACTCTTTGTGTTTTTATCACCATTAGCATATTTTTCAAATAAAACTACCAGGTCAAATGTAGCACGAAATGGAAAATATATATCAATTTCTTCAGCTATGATGCCTACTTCTTTGAGTTGTTCAATAATTGATGACTGTGTTTTATACACACTTCCGGAAATACATGTTGTACCTTTGCGTCACAGGTAAGTTCATGACGATTCAACTTTCCTAAATGTGTCACTTGGTGGTTGTGCGCATGTGCCGCCTGACTGGTGCTGGCGATGGAGAGGGCCGTTTGTTAGTGATGTCACCCTCACAGGATTATAAAGAGTTTACAATTAAAATTTACAGTTAAAGTTTAAAATAAATAGAAAGATTATAACAAATAAAGTTTTTTAATACTTATAAAACATATTAAATTAAAAAATATAAACCATAATTACCAATTTTTGCCCAGTTCAGTCCAGTGTGCACCTCCCCGCACCTGGGGCTAGAATGATTTGAACGTAAAATATTCTGAGTTTATATAGGCACCTGGTGACTCATTTAAAAAAATCTTATTTCACTATTTACAAAACCGAACTAGAATCTGTTTGAGATTTCGTTATAGAAGCTAATACCTCACTTCAGAAATCAAACTGGGAAAACGAATTCTCAGAAACGGTTTTAAAAAATATATTTTCTAATCGTCTTCTGAGAATTCGATTTGGCTCGCAACTTTTGGCCTGACTCCAAACCGTTTATAAGCGGGCGCACCGCAGCTGGCTTGTCACTTGCGAAAAAATTTCTACGCAGACGCTGGCAAGCCACTTGCAAAAATAAATTCAAATGAAGACAAATCAAACCAAGTGTGAGTAAAAACTATTTTAATTTAATTTAATTTTTATGTAACCAAGTTTTAAAATTAGTTTTAGAATACGATTTTATTGTTTTTATAACTTAGTAATTAAATAAATTAAAATAACTTAACTTAGCAACTTTTAAAATAAGTTTTTAGAATAAGATTTTTTGTTATTTTTTATGACTTGGCAGCTTAGTAATCTTCCCCCAAAAGACTTAAAACTTTTTAAAAATTCTAATACAACCAAATTTTTAAAATAAGTTTTAGAATACGATTTTGTTATTTTTATAGGAAAACGTGGGAGTTATCCCAAGCTATAAAAGGCTAACTAAGTATCTTTTATAGTCTGGATAACGATTAGGGTTTAGTTTTTAGGGTCTACACCATAGATGTAACCATTTGTGTCGGGAAATGGAAAAATTAGGATTAACCCCTCTCCCCCCCTCCCCCGAAAATGTGGAGCCCCATCGGTCTTCTGGTCGGCCCTGCACCTCCATAAAAATACGCTCACGGTGAACCAACCATCAACATCACTGTAAAAAAATCTGCAAAAAATACTCAAATAGACATTATTTTTAGTATTTTGAAATGCCTAGATCATACTTGGTTTTCAAAGTGTATAGCTGTCAATGTTATAATTATGCACATAATTCCGGCTCTAGGTATCCTTTGTGTGACATTTATGCTCAGAATTATTTTGCTGGAATAGTCACTAGAATGAATGAGCATGTGTCCTATTGAGTTTATTGGCTCCATAATACTCACAAACGTTATTTATTCGTATTGAGTGGCGAAAGACAAATTCTCTGTGAGCTTATTCGGAGGCCTTAGGATGGTAGCTAAATTAATGTGCTGTAATTATACAAAACAGTTTTATTTCTTTGTTTGTGTGTGAGTGGTAAAATATTCCAAGTGCTACTCGTATCATGATGGTATTTATAATTTTCAACCAAGCTTTTCTCACATTGTTCTACAATTCTCGTGGTGTGTGGGGAGAACATGTATGTATGAATGTGTAAACGTATGAATATGTGACCATGAAAAAAAAGACCATCCACGGGCACATCTGCAGGGGTTTTCTGGTGGGTTGATCAAAATGGGTTGCTCTTCATTTTTCTCCCTACTACTGTTACACTTCACACTGGACTGCCCATTGAGACACGGTCGCTTCTGTTAAATAGTTTCCATCTTCCACGCTGGGGTGGGCAGCAAACACTGTGGGTTTCACGATAGGTTGGCTGTGTTTTTCAGCACAGTTTTTACGAAACAAACTGGCAACATTTTTGGCAGGGTGACTCTGGCCAGGGTCATCATTTAATTTAGGTTTGCATAAATTGTTTAACTGGGTTATTCCATTTACTCCTAGCAAAATCGGGAAATCGGGTTTTGAGTTTTTGGCTCTTATCTAAATATAAAATTAGATTTACCCGTTCATGTACTTCACTATTTAGGGCTTTTTTGCAGAAAACAGTCTTATCCAATTTAGGCCAGTTCTTGGCTAAATCAAAACTTACTAGATTTAAGGTACTAGCTGAACTTCGTAAAATTTTAACGTTACGTTTTCAAATTTTAGTGTAGGCTGTGCTTGGTTTTAATATATTTTAGGCATTAGTGTTTATACCAAAACATGCATTCACGACCTCTATTTTGTAAGTTCAGGGCATCTATTACGCAGGTGCAAATTTGAGCCAAACTGGTAACACGCTGTAACACTAGGTTTACTACTACTGTTAGCATTAACACTGTCATTGTTCGTGTTGGCAGAGTCCCTACTAGTGGCGTCTGTCTTAACATCTGAAGAATCAACCAGTTTAGCTACAGTTTGATGGTTTTTATTACCATGACGAGAATTGGAAGCTGATAGTGGCTTGGCTATCTAGCTGTGCTCCAGTTTGCACTTTACCAGTTTTTTTTAAGCAAGCTCAGCAGACATTTGGTTATTACATGTCATGTAACCATCACACAATATGGCTGCTTCTTGAAGCGTACCAGTTTTGATTTGATCTGGTAACCATTTTCTCAAACCCACCGGGCATGATTTCATGAATTGTTCTACCTCCCTCTCCGGTTAAACTACCCCCTCCTCTTCGGTAAACCTGCCACTCCTGTAAAGCTCCAACTCCGGTAAATCTAGCCCCACTTTGGTAAACCTACCTCCGTCACCAGTAGATTTGCTCATGTGGGTGGGTTTACACGAGTGACATCATAGTAGTGATGTGGAGGGTTTACTGAAGCAACTGGAAGTAATATCAAGGTATACTGGAGTGACGTCAATGTTTGCCGAAGTAACCAAAAGTGACGTCAGAGTGGTGTGAGGTTTTATTGAGTGACGTCAAGGTGTACTATAGTGACATCATATGTGGATTTCTTGTGTGACGTCAAGGTTTACCAAAGCAACCAGAAGTGATGGCTGTGCTTGGAGGTTTTCGTGAGTTTTGTAGAGGTGTCCTGGAGTAGTGTGAGGTTTTCTTCTCTGGTAAATCTTCTACCCCTCCTCTCAAGTAAACCCCACCGGAAGCGATGTCCATGGAGTGAGGGTAACGTCAAGGTTTACTTTACTGACCATAGAGATGTACGAGGATGCTTGTAGGCTGGCTTACTCGAGTCACGTGACTGAAAATTTCATAGTTAGGTGACTGGAAGAGACAACTGTTGGAAACTAGGGAAAATTGGTCCCTAGCTCTTAACCGGCAGTGACGTCACGGTTTACTTTACTGACTGTTGAGATGTATGAGGATGATTGTATGTTGGTTTACTCTAGTTACCTAACTGAAAATGACATCATACCAGAAGCCAAGTGAATGGAAGCAATACCTCCTGGAAACTAGAGAAAATTGGTCCCTAGCTCTTGACCGGAACTGATGTCAAGGTTTACTTTACTGACCGGAAGTCACTTGACCTCAAGACGTCAAGGTTTACTTTACTGACCGGAAGTGATGTCAAGGGGATTGAGCTTGTCCTAAATGTCATGTGTTTTTTGAGGATGGTAATCCTCATCCGAACTCTTTTTTACCCCACCCTTTGTATTAATTTCCAGACCCCCTTCCTTATTTTTCATCTAAACGCTTTAATTGTGTAAAAAATAGACGAACAACCTCGCCTAACTGGTTTATCCAGAAACAAACTAATACTCAACCCTGAAAGGTCCAGTTAATAATCCTTTGTATGTTGCAGCTTCTAGGTAATAATTGTACTTGCTGTAAGAGCCTACTGTTGTTGTTGGTCGACTGATTGTAACCCCCTTCCTTCCCTCCTAACAATCTAAGGTCCCTTCTACCAAGCATTATAACCTTTGTACTGTTGACATTAATCGTGTAACAATATGTACGCTCCCCACCCGTCTATTGGCCTCGATAGGAACTACGTATTTAAATACTTTAACTTTTTTTTTTCTTCTACCAGCGTATGGCCTGAGCAGACGTTTTTATTTTGCCATGAGAAAACAAGATGGTTGCCACAACGCCATTTTCTGGTGAGGGTTAGCTTGAAGCTCCTGATGGCCGAAACCACAAAGGAACTTCGTCCTATCCCGCTTCAAGCCTGTTCTAAGGTACAATAATGATCCTATCCTGCCTTTGCATAGTTTAAAGGGGCATATCCCCTGTTTTTCCTGAGCTTACCCTTCTAAGGAGCCTAATCTTATCAAGGCCATAGAAGGAAGTTGGGACCTAGTATCATGTGCTTATTCCCTGTCAACTGACCCATTGTCCTGTACGTTGCCGATCATCATAAGGAAGAGAAATAAACACCTCCAAGACATGTACACGAGACTCTGTTGTCGCCTATTTCCCATTCCCCAAAACATGGGGAGGACCCCGTGTAACCCGCCTTTGTAGGGGGGAGAACTAGTCAGTCCGATCCATACAATGGCTTCTACATTTAAACTTCGACGTGTGGAGGGACAGGAGTGAGTTTGTGAGGGCCAGCCCCTGCCGCCTGCGAAGTACCTGGATCGCCTTTTGCAGGCTCCGCCCCTTCTTTCCAACACAAATGGTAGTATAGACAGATAGTTGTACAGAAGCACGACGGCGACCGTGCCTCCTATGATGCCAATGAGTGATAACCTGCCGACAGACCAGATCCTAGAACACCGCCGTCCAAACTCAAAAGTTAGCGACCTAACTGAACGATCCACTGGCCCAATTGCCAACAAAAAGAATCGTCACATCGTCCCTACGAATTTGTAAACAACGACCACTTCGTGCGTGCTACGTAAGAACGTCAGCCTCAAGAACTTTTCCGTCCAGACTCCTCCCAAAACCAGCCTTTAAACCTCCCAAGACGAACCCAGACTTTTGTATATACTGCAAATCAAAATTTCACAACTTTTGCCAATGTGACGTCCCCCATGACAGAATCAGCGCGATGCGCGACGTACATTGCAGACAGTTGAAGACCGCCGCAGACAAATTTTGGCCAAATTCCTGCCTTTTTGTCAATTTTTGACCGATTTTGATATTCCAATACACCATTTCAATCATCTCGATGAGACCTTTTCATTGGTAAAGTAGCCAGATCACTAGAATAAAGCACTAAAAAGCTATTCCACATAAAACCAATAAACATGTGGGTAACCATACGATAAAAACAGATTAGCTGCAGACAAATGTTTTTCCGACAATTGGTGTCGCAGACAGTTGCAGAAACTTCTACCTCTGATGTCATCGACCTTAGCGTTCTCCCACCAGGCACGCACTGTTTATGATGTTGCGGATTCGTACATACCGCCTGCACATGCTCAAACAACGCCTTCAAGTCTGCACAGCCCCTATACACGAATAATCCGCCACAGACCAATTACCGAGGACAGCGGCCACTGAATAGTTCCCAAACCTACATCAACGGTAGAGTAGGCCAGACCCAACAGAGACAAGAGATTCAACCTTCCATGGTTTCCAATATAGAAAGCGACACGTTTCTTTGCGAAGATCACCGCGCCTTGTCTCTGACAACCAGCATGAAGCCAGTCCAAAACTTTAAAACACCCTATCATGAATCCAGCAACTTGGTAACAATAAATTTAAAGCATGACACTCACTGTGAAAGGGTAAGTGACGAACTTACTCCCTTTTTATTTGATACAAGGTCAACTTTGTATTTACTCAAACGATGTTATAAACAGATAGATCGATCCAAATGCCCGAGAGTGCAAATAGGTTTACCCTCCGAAGATGCTTACACAAGTGGCGTATTAGTCGGTGATATAAAAGTTTACACTTACGATCGAAGGGGACGGCGCCTACGTGCTACCTGTGATTTTGCACAATGTTGTAGAAGTTTCGATTGCAACAAAAAATGTGTTATCTGGTTCACGTCGGCTAAACAAAGAATTAAATAAATTCAAACCTTCGTCCCCAAGGCATACATTTACGCAACCGTAAACGTTCCTATGAATTGTCAGTGTTTGGTACTAGAAATAATCATGTATTTGATATAGACTTATCTGTAGATCAATCCTATAACATTGAAAATAAAACTATTCTAAGAGAAATCCGACCAGCCTAAGCATAATGTGAAGCAAAAATGTTCAGCACGCAATCTGGAGAGGGAAAGTGGTTTACGTCTTTTACGTAAAAGTAACCATTGAAACCCAAAATCGTTTTTAAAGTTTAACCTCCCCCATCCTTAATTTTCACTAGCCCTCTTTTTTTCAATTGGTTGTTATAGTCATCTTTGGTTTCAAAGTGCTCTTGCGAGCTTTCTAATAGCCCGAAATTGACATGTTTAGAATATTCTGAAAGTTGGGATCTATTCTTTTCAGCAATCTTAACCGAAAGTGTTTATATCAGATGAAGTGATAAAAGTGCATCGGCGAACGTATCCAGTGATATTCGATTTCAAAGTGCTCTTGAGAGCTTTATAATAGCCCAAAATGGACATGTTTAGTATTTTCTGAAAGATGGGAACCTTTTCTTTCCATCAAGCCTTACCGAACTTATTTTAAACTTATTTAGGGACCGTTCTACACCCATTCAAAGGTGAAGAGATAATGGCGTAGCGGCAAAAGGGTATGGTCATTTTCGAATTCGAAGTGCTCTTGCTAGCCCTGTAATAGCCCGAAATGGATACGATTAAGATTTTCTGACAGATTTTCATTAATCCTAACCGAAACTGTTAGGTTATATGCAAATACTAATATGAGCATTAAAATGATACTTTGAACTTGAAACTAGGCACTTAACCAATTATAGCTACACCGTTAAACAGGTATAGGACCCTTATCTAAGCCAAACAATTTCGGTTAGGATTGATGGAAATAATATATCCTCACCTGTCAGAAATTCTAATCATGTCCATTTCGGGCTATTACAGGAATCGCAAGAGCACTTGGAATTCGAAAATGACCAAACACTTTTGCCGCTTCGCCATTACCTCTTCACCTTTAAATGGGCGTAGGACGGTCACTACCAAAGTTAAAAAAAATTCGGTTAGGCTTGATGGAAAGAATAGATCCCCATCTTTCAGAAAATCCTAAACAAGTCTATTTTGGGCTATTAGAGAGCTCTGAAAAGCACTTTGAAATAAAATATTACTGTGTACGTTCACCACTGCGCTGTTATCACTTCACCTTTAAATGGATCTAAGACGGTCCCCATCTGAGCTAAACAATTTTAGTTATGATTTCTGGAGAGAATAGATCCCTACCTTTCAGAATATTCTAAACATGTCAATTTCGGGCCATTAGAAACCTCACACAAGCACTTTGAAACCGAAGATCACTATAACAACCAATTGAAAAAAGAAGGGCCAGTGAAAATTTTGAAAGGGTAACTTTAAATACGATTTTGGGTTTTAATGTTACTTTTACATAAAAGATGTATACCACTTTCTCTGTCCAGAATTGTGTGCTGAACATTATGCTTTTGAATTGTTGACCGTTAAGGAGTTACAACCAAAAACTGTTTTTGGGGCCCCTCCCCCCCCCCTAAAAACCATATTCCACCTTTGCTACTCTTAGGGACTCATCGGATATTTAATTCTACAGTCAAAACGAAGTTATATCCAAAATTCGTTAGCGCACCTATTTTTTAATTTATTTTTCTTATCTTACCTGTAGAGATCTCCATAGACTCTTACCTACCACTTATCATCAATGCCAAGAAGATTCTGATGCTGAGAAGTGGAATGACGCTATTTGCCTCTGAGATAAAGTTCCTAGAAGACATGGGACTGTGGGAAGTAGTAGATCCACCGTCAGGGTCTAACATTATGAATTCTAAATGGATCTTTACTAAAAAGTATGAAAAATATGGACCCCTCCAAAAATTTAAAGCGCGCTTTGTAGCATGCGGTAACTCAGCTTGGCCACAGTTGGACTTCGGCGAAATTTCTTCCCCCGTCGTTAGGACTAATACACTTAAACTAATGTTTGTTATTACCACTTTGCAGGGCCACGAGTTCAGGACCGCAGACATACGGACAGCTTACCTCCACGGCCTAGTCGACCATTTAATTTTTTTACGGGCACCCCAGGCTACATTGAGGGGCACCCCAAGTGGGGAGGGGGCACTGGGCCCAAAGTATGCAACCTCATAAAATCCCTCTACGGCTTGCGCCAATCTGGGAGACGCTGGTTCATAGAAATGAGGAGAGTTATGCTGAAATGAGGGTTCCGTCGGAGTAAGTGGGACCCAGACCTCTTCATCAAACGAGTGAGCAGCCAAATTGTTCTAATGTTTATAAATGTCAACGACATGCTGTTCAGTGCCCCTGGGCCCCTAATTGACTCTGCAATGAAAGATCTCGCCGCTACTTCACCTTGGTGGTAACTATGAACACCCTGTATCTGGGACTTTTAATCGAGGCTAAAAGCGTATCTCAGGTACCCTACATCAACAAGATACTATGGGAATTCGACATGGGGAACTGCTCTCCAGTGTCTACCCCCTCCTTGGTCTCTGCCAACATAGATGAATGTCTTGACTCTCCCAGCTTTGACAGAACTAAGTATCTATCACTGATAGGGTCACTTCTACCCGACCTGATACCAGCCACAACATCATTAATCACTCAAGATACAATGTCTCACCTCGGGAATGCCATTGAAAACAAGCTAAATGCGTTGTGCAATACCTTAAAGGCACCCTTAATTATAAACTTTACTATCCATACAACAACCAAGCAATTCTACACGGTTACTCCAACACTACTTGGTCAGTAACTAAGAATTGTCGAGAATTTTTTGGACATATTATCCGTCTAGGATACGGCATCGTTGTATAGAAGACCATGAAGCAACATATGAACGCATTGAGCTCCTGCGAAGCCGAGATCATTGCCATGAGTGAATGCGGCCGTGACATGAAATGGATCCACGGGATGCTTAAAGAAGTAGGGATCGCTACGCCCTCCTCGCCCAATGCCAGCCACGTTATACTCAGACAGCCGATCAGGTATGGATCTAGTGCATAGCCTTTCTCCCAGTGCTCGCTCATGCCAATACACTAAAAAGGTTTGGTATGTGCGTGACCTACTAGAAAGGAACGTATTTCAACTCCCCTTCCTACTTGGGGTGTAGCTAGTAGTGGACGTCCTTACTAAGCCAGTCCCTCAAGATAGACTTGAAGGCTTTATAGGGGAACTGGGTATAAAAATTGACAACCCTACCTCCAACTTCAATTCGATGCATTCCCTTGAATGCCCTTCCCTAACGCATGCCCTTCCCTAAATTCCTGAAGTCCGGAAACATAGGGTTTTTCTGCAACTTTCCAATGTATTTACTCTTGTAACTTACTAAAACAGATACTTTCACTTTCACCACAGCCCTAACAACTTTCCTAAATCTTGTTAACCCTTTGAGATGTTATAACCTAACCAAAGTGGGCAAATATGTATGTGCTCACGATTTTTACGGCGTTTCTTTTCCCAACCATGTTTGTGGAGATAAAGAACCCCTTCAACTACAAATTACAAAAACTAACCTACCACTATTAAACCTTTTGTAGCTCTTTAAGGGTTGCTCCTTCGAAATCTGGGAGCCAACTAACCTCACTTTACCTTATTTCTGTCGTTATTTAGGTAGTGCTCTTAAACTACTTGTTGATTGTAAGTCTTCGTGCTAATTAGACTACTTGTGGAGTTAGTTTACAAATCTTATTACAGTAGCCTTACTGTAGCATTACCTTATTGGCCTTTTAATATCCTTTGCCATTTTACCCAACTTATTCTATACTGTCACCAACTATATTATTGGTGTGATATTGACTCAGTAATAGAGAAGATCACGTATTTTTTATGTAAAATAAAAACGTTTACCTGGAGGAGGTGTGAGGAAGGTATTCCTCCCGAACTCCTTTTTCCTTCACCCTTTGTATTAACTTCCGCACCCAATTCCTCATTTTTCGACTAAACGCTTTTATTGTGTAAAAAATAGACAAACAACCTTGCCCAACTGGTTTATCCAGAAACAAACTAGTACTCACCCTTGAGAGATCCAGTTAACAATCCTTTGTATGTTGCAGCTTCTAGGTAACAATTGTCCTTGCTGTAAGAGCCCACTGTTATTGTCACTCGACTGATTGTAACCCCCTTCCTTCCCTCCTAACAATCTAAGCTCCCTTCTACCAAACATTGTAACATTTGTACATTACAATGACATTAATCGTGTAACAATATGTACGCTCCCCTCCCGTCTATTGGCCATGATACGAACTCCGTATTTAAAAACTTTAACTTTTTTTCTTCTACCAACGTATGGCCTGAGCAGACGTTTATCTTTTGCCACGAGAAAAGAAGATGGCTGCCACAACGCCATTTTCTGGTGAGCTTAGCCTGAAACTCCTGATGGCCAAAACCACAAAGGAACTTCTTCCTATCCCGCTTCAAACCTGTCCTGAGGTACAATAATGATCCTATCCTGCCCATCCATAGTTTAAAGGGGCATATCGCCTGTTTTTTCCTGAGCTTACCCTTCAAAGGAGCCTAATCCTAATAAGGCCATAGAAGGACGTTGGGACCTAGTATGATTATCATGTGCTTATTCTCTGTCAAGGAAGGGAAATAGCCACCTCATGACCTCTACATGAGACTCTGTTGCCACTTATTTCCCACGCCCAAAAACACGGGGAGGGCCCCATGTAACCCGCCTTTATAGGGGGGGGGGGGAGTACAAGTCGGTCTGATCCATTCAACGGCCTCTACATTTCAACTTCGACGTGTGGAGGGACGGGCGTGAGTGTGCGATGGCCAGCCCCTGCCGCCTTTGAGGTACCGGGATCGCCTTTTGCACGCTCTGCCCTCTTCCTTCCAATATTTTTTACTTACTTTATATTTTCATTAGGCGATAATTTTCCTACTGATTTCATTTTTTCCCACTTGGCCTGTTGTTAAACTCTTAATAACCTTCGATGTCAGTGACTCAGCAGATATTGACAACATACCAAGGCAAGAATGAGTTGATGCTGTACAGCATTCTCATGTACTGTATGTCAAGGCCAGAACGAGTTGCTAATGACACACTCTCAGTTGTAGTGAATTGATAAACAGCAACGGCTAAACGACCTCCCCCCCCGAGAAAAGTACATAGTTTTGAATTCACATTAGGTAAGTCCTTGTTATACGATATTTGTATGGTAACCGTAGCGTAATCAATAAAATATATGTTTAAAAGGTATGAATATTTATACAACATTCACGTAATTTGAAGCATTTGTACTGGATTTTACAATATATAATAATGCATTTGTAGTGCATCAGCACTAAATTTCAGCACTTCTCATTTGTAATAAGCTTTTCTTTCTGTCATGTAAAAAGATTTTTTTTAATAAGAAAAGATAAAGATATAAAAAAAGATATAATATGTATCAGTTCAGTCATTCCAACTGGGGTGGGTGCGAACTAAGCTGCAACTTAATACACCTGTATACCTAGATCCAAGGAAGGAATATGGCTCTAGTGTCTTTAGACACCTAATATAGTATATTCAGTGTGTATGGAGATAATAATGATACATGATGAATGTTGGGGCCAACTGGATTAAAGTGGAAGTTATTTCAGGTGCTTACGAAGTTTCGGATTTGAATAATTTTATTCAAGCTGCTTTAGAATGAAACGGGCACGAAAAAGATGCTTTTCTCCTTAAACCGAACCATAGCACTTTCAAAACGAATCTGGTTATTAATAATCCAACTTATGGAGTTTCGTTTTAGGGAGATAAGAGTTTAGGTTCAGTGTCGGAATTCTTGCAGGGTAATTACACTAAATCTCAACTGAACCATCTATATATGCTTTCTATCCTGGTGTACCTCCAGGTTACAATATGAAAATTGCACTACAAAATGTAATATATCGTCCCGTAACTACGGACAAAATAACCAAATATTCGCATCAGGTTAATAACTTCTTAGGACGATGAAATATTGAATCTGAATGGAGAAACACTCACCATCAGACTCAGTTTTAGATCGAAAAAATAATATCTTTTATATAAAAAGATAATAATAAAAAGACAGTATGTTAATGCTTGGGGGGCCCCCCCCCCAGAAAAAAAAGAATAACGGAAAAAAGATGTAATAGTAAGAATAACAACAGCAAACAGTTAACAGCAAAAAAACACAGCTTTCATTAAATATCTAATCATTAGCCTAGCTGAATATAAACGAGTTCTTGCAGTTTAATTCGTCGGTGGAAAGCTATTCTTATCACGAATTAAACTCCATATTTGGCGCCAACCTCCACAATGTGAACTCGGAAATTAGAATAATAAAAGAAAACCAAGATTTGTTCCTGCATGTTGCTAACAGTTATCTTCTAATTAAAGGTGAATTGCTCAATATCGATAACAGCAACCTCACGAGTGCCGATGCCATCACACTCGTCAACAATGGACCCATGTACATGTTTTCCAGCATTAAAAATCATCTTTGCAACAAGCTAGTGGATGAATTAAATTATCCAGGGTATGCTACCACCATGAAATCCTTGCTCACATACAGCTTGGCCAATCAATTATTGTAGCAGGGTAACTGCTGCGCAATAGATAGTGCCGAAACTGTAGATGCCAGTTTAGTAGATAACTTGGGCTTTAGACTGTGAAATACGATTGTGAAAGAACGGATTCCGAAAGGGAGTTTCTCATTCGCTATTCCTTTAAAATACATCATGGGGTTTTTTTGACGATGCAATATTTAAAGCGGCCACTACAGCTAATGTCAAAATCGTACTAAGCAGCATTTCTTGGCATTTTCCTCATGTCACAGCGTCCAATGGCCAGAAACATATTCTTTTCAAGTACATAGAAGGAGGAATGAACGTTGATTTTGGGTTTAGGCACTGCCATTATGACAGTTACAAACTGCCTCAGAGTACTAGCTTCACCTGGCGCATGCTTACTACTGCCACGGTCGAGAAACCTAGATGGGTCATTCTGGCTCTGCCGATGAGCAGGAAAGACTGCCAAAATAAAAACCTGGCCGTTTTTTATCACTGTAACCGTCAGGATGCTTATGTGACTTGAAATTCTGAGTGTTTCCCCTTTCTAGGAGTATTCCATCTAATATAGAATGGCTTGAGAATTTAGGTGAGCATTTTACGATGTGGGGGATCTGTGCCTCGATTTGGTACAGTTTAAAAGGACATATCCTCTAGTGGTGTTAGACTGTTCCATGCAGTCGGAGAACATTCAATCCGGCATCGTGGATGTACAAGCAAACATGAAATTTAATACCGCCGTTCCAGCCAACATGTCCTGCCAAGGGCTGTTGATAGGAGATTGAAAAATGAGCACGGTGGATTTCTATCATTACTGGCATTGCTGACAGTGATCCCCTCGTAGCTGGTATAGGTGGCCTGGTGGGAGGTGCTGCTGGAATTGCTGCATCTGTTCAGAAAGCATAAAACGATTCTAGCTTACTGTCTGAGGTGGTGAGAGAGAAAAACAAAGAAAAATATATTGTGGCAGAGGGCACTATCTCAAGCCAGTGAAAGCGTGATCGATTTTACTAGACCTCTAACGAACTTTGATTTAAATCTTTTGGTTACAGTCTTGAAAATTCCTAAATATAGAGGTACTTTCAGCAAGGATCACCTTCCACAGAAACCTAAACAATTCGAGTGTGGTATAGTTAACCTAGAAGATTTTGATGCTGAAGAAGGCAGTCATCGGGTGGCTTACTCGACCATTACTGTCATGCCCTGTTATTTCGATAGTTTTGGTAATCTCGAACCTCCCATTTCAACTTCAAAGTAATTTGGCCAGTTAATTGCAATTATGACAGAGTACAGAATTTCAATCAAATATGGTGCAGACATTTTTGTTTAATTTTTTATTTTCGTTAGCTAAAGGTCGTGATTATGAGGTGGTTTTGGATGAGATGAGACAGGAGTTCCTAGGGCATAGTTGTAGATCCATTTGATAAAGATGCCCACTTAACTGAAGGCAATCCATATCGGCTGCTGTAGAAATACACGATCCAACGCCATTATTTTGCCTAATATTTTCGGCTTCATTCTTATAACTATCGCTCCTGCTTCCTCAGGATCACACTTCTTTCAATAAAATTGCAAACCAGTGTACGATTCTTCATTTTCTTCATATTCCCTATATTTGTACTTCGGTTTTGCTACATCGTAAAATATTATACATTGCAGCTTAAAGTCATTAGAAGTATTCAACAAACTCAATCCCATCAAATAATAATCGTGCGAGCAATAGTTGTATTAAACGGATTAAAAAGAACTACACGAGAAAAAGTCACCTTTGAATGGAGTGATGATGTAAAAACTGATTACTTAAAAATTTTTTGGTGAACGTACTTCATCGTAGCAGCATCAATGTCTGATGGGGTTCGCCTAGGTTTATAATCCGTTTACTGGTCGCATTAAAATACTCTTTTTCATTTTCGAGTATTGAGGCAAGCTGTCGTCTTTTTATTTGTTTATTCTAAATTAAGTACATGAGAATAATTCACAGAATCTCCGGGGTAAAAGGCGGGTTTCAGATTGGCCAATAGGCTTTTTTGTTTGCCAGTATGCAAAACTTTGTATGCTACAATTTCATTATGATTTAATAATGGGGTCAGATCGTGCTATATCTACTACTAGTATCACTCGAGAGGGAACGTCACCATTATACACATTTTAAATACTAGTGCTCTGTGTACCCTACATGAGAGTATGGCTCTCATGCTTAAATAGCTTGAATACTGCTCTTCTGTATGGATATTTTGCGCTACAAACAGCCATACTTTTTGCGTGAGCGACGAGGATAGAAGGAGAGGGGGTAACTTTATGTATGTAGCAAGCAGTTTTGAGTGGTACAATAGGACTCCAACAGTTTGTACTGCAGTAGTGTATAGTGTCCAAGGTAAAGTACATTCAGATCTATGAGGCACAAATTTAAACTTCAGTTCAGTGTGGTTCGAACTAATGCTAGATTGGTTCCCTACATCATGGCTAACACGTCCTAAAAGTCCCCATATCCTAGCAGAGCTCTCTTGGCAGTACCCCAAACTGATGATTCCAACAAACTCTTTTTGACGTGTGAATGATAGCTCATTAAATTTTGCAATTAGGCCTTATAAGCATTATTATCATTCGTACCGGATGGCATATATCTGTTTAAGCTCATGTTCACCTGTGAAAGCAATGAATGCAACCACAGATTTATTGGCGTGAAGTTCATGCTATCTGCAGCAGAACAATCTCCTCCGTCGGTGTCATTCACAATTTTTACTTTCATATACATCAAGGTTTAAGATAAATCTATATAATCTTCAGAACTAGGCACTATAAGTGTATTACCCGATTTGATCCAATAGTGTCATAGTTTTGTATCCTACACATTTTCTTTCCATATAGAATGTTAAACTAGACTAACAGAAAATATTTCGAGCATGGATAATAGACACTAGCACGAATTTGGGTGTAAGAAAGCCATGTTTACTGCAAGTTTATACTGAGAGCTTAAACTGGAGTTACATCTGGAGTTAGTTCAATCTAACCCTGTACAAATTTGTGATGATGTCTTTCTTCATTTTTTCCTTTATTTTTGTTACTACGACAGCTTCTATT
>JAHWFP010213619.1:161857-172402 GCA_023313725.1 Lithobius niger
TCACAATTGATAACTAAACCAACTAGGGGAAAAAATATCCTGGACCTTGTGTTTACAGACAATGACAGAGTTATTTACGATGCGGATGTAGCTCCACATTTTAGTACAAGTGATCACGATACTGTCACCTTTTCTATCCATTGTGAATCTGGAATTCGGCGGGAAAATCCGTCGAGGCCTTACATTAAAACAAAATTTAACCTTCTTCAGGAGAAAATTGGGGAACTCGACTGGAAATTCATTTTAGAAAGTAAAAATAACATCGATGATAAATGTAGGTGTTTCAAAGCTGCAATAACTGATTTAGTTAACAAGTCAACCATTACCTACTATAAAAGCAAAAAAATGGTAAGCACACCACACTGGAGATTAGGAAATTAACTCTGAAAAAATGTAAACTTTGGGCACGATATAAAAGAACTGGTACTGAAAATAGTAAAATTTTGTTTGATAACTGTCGAAAGTCACTTAAGGCATTGTGTAAATCTAGAGATATTAATACTGAATTAAAAGTTATCCCTGAGGTCCTTATTTAGGTATATAAAAACAAACACTAAGACCCCCAGCACTATTCCTCCACTCCATTTCGAAGCCAAAACAAAAACGGAAGAGTTAGAGAAGGGAATCACATTTAATACTGTTTTGGGGAAAAGCTTTGTAATTGATAATAATTCTAATAAGGAAACGGACCCTGCCATGTATCAAATGCCTGGTATCTCATGTGCTGCCAATTTTCGTTTGATTGAATTTACTCCTTATTCCATTTTAACCAAACTCCTCAGCCTTAAAAATAGCTTGGCAATATGCCCCGATGGCTTTTCCAGCTCTTTTTATAAAAAACCAGCCACTGTCCTTTGTGAGCCACTTTATCTAATTCTAAAATCATCTGTTTCACAGGGTAAATTACCTGAACAGTGGAAGATGGCAAGAGTGATCCCAATTTACAAGGCCGGAAATGCGGCTGATCCCTCCAACTATCGTCCTATTTCATTGACGTGTGTCCCTTGTAGGATTTTAGAACGTATTATACGGGACATATTAATGAAACATTTAATCAAATTTGACCATATTCCTAGTGACCAATTCGGGTTTCTGCCTCGCCGTTCGACCACCGTGCAACTATTAAATTACCTAAACGACTGGACTAAATCAATAGAGAAGCATATTCCGGTGGATGTTATCTACATTCACTTTGCCAGGGCCTTCAACTCTGTAGTACATTCGAAATTACTCATAAAACTAAAAATGATGGGCATCGATGGACCAGTTTTCTCCTGGATAAGTGATTTCCTTAGTGACTGGATGCAGATGGTTGCGGTGGGGAAATCAAATTCCACCTCGCTCTCAGTAACTAGTGGTGTGCCGCAGGGATCAGTGCTGGGACCATTGCTCTTCCTTATTTATATTTCCGATCTAGCTCCTAATTGTGGTAATGTTAAACTCCCTAAATTTGCAGACGATGTAAAACTCTATAACACCATAGACACACCTGTTGGCACAAACCAACTCCAACTTGCTGTTAATATCCTGGTCGAATGGTCAACGAGATGGCAACTACCAATTAACGTACAAAAATGCAAGGTTCTACCTTTTGGCATACAACGCAATGGTACTGACTTTAAAATTAATAATCAACAATTAATTAGCAAAAACGAAATAAAGGACCTTGGAGTCCATTTTACTTCCAACCTTAAATTTACCACACACTGTAATATCATTACACCTCGGGCCAAAAGGATGAACCACCTTCTTAGAAGGTGTTTCGTGTCTGGCAACATAAATATACTTGTTAAGGCCTTTAAAATCTATGTACGTCCTATCGTCGAGTATGCTAGTCGAGTTTGGTCCCCCATCTCATAAAAGATATTTTGGAATATTTTCAGCGCTCATTCACCAAGCGTTTGCCAGGAATGCGTAAGCTATCCTATAGTCAGCGTCTTCTGCGCCTTGGGTTGGAATCCTTTGAACTTAGACGATTGCATGCAGACCTTTGTCTCACTTTTTCTGTTCTGCGGGGGTTTGTGGATGTAGACCCGGGTGTGTTTTTCGTAATTAGGACCAATAGTATCACCCGTGGACACCATCTGAACTCACTGTTGGTGAAGTGCATAGGGATTGTACAAAGTTTTTTTTTCTAATCGAGTGGTGATTCCATGGAATGGCCTGACATTCGAGTTGGTTGGGTCGGCGAGTCTTGACATTTTTAGGAGAGGCATCCGTAAGGTAGATCTTTCAAAATTTTTATCGTGTTTTTAGCATTCTGATGAGCCCTGTTTATACTTGATGTTAATGATTTTTTACCGTTTTTTTGTCTGTATTTATGTGTAAGTTTAGCAACGGTGTTAGTGGGCTGATCATCTCACCCCAACCGGTCTCCTTTTACCTTTTATGTGGTAATAAATATTTGTTATATTATATTTATATGCCTTGGGAAAGATGCAAGGTCTTTGGACAGGCACTTGTTCAAAGATCTTGGGAAAGATTGGGTCAGATGCACACCCATTCACTTCCCTTGAGCTTTGACAACCATTGACACGTGTGTGGTATTTTTTGGCATAATTTGCTGTCTCGACCTGCTTTGTGCGGTTCACAGAAGGTGAGAGAAGGGGCCAATGGCTGACTGAGAACGGCTTCGGCAAGAAAACAAAATAAGGTAAGAACACCTTTTCGTTTTTAATTAACTGTGGAGCTACAGGCTAAAGCTGCAACAAACAATTATTTTCATAGTTTCAAAACGTTCTACCAAGTTCAAATCTTCGGGAAAAAATACATGTTTTACCCTTAGCTTTTTTTTACGCCTTAATAATCATAACCACGGCCAAACGTTTTAAATGTTGGAGTGTTTGTGTAAAAGTGTTCACATCATTATGTGAGATTAGTCCTAAGCAAAAATACTTATCACTGTGAATTGTATATAATTTGTCAGATTTTATATGCCACCAAATATAAAAACCTTGGTTCTCATGAGCGAATGATTGAAAAACTGACACCATCGATTTGTTTTCTTACACACATGGAGAGTCCTGCAATAATTGATTTTTTTGTTTCAAAATTAAGATGTTAACAAAAAAGGCAAGTAGGAGTGTTGCTTTTTTCTTAATACAGTTATTCTTCTCTACTAGAAGCCCTGCATAAGACAGACACCAAACACTTTTCGTGGAGCTGCATTAAAATTTTCGTTATTATTCTGTCAACAACACTGTTGATACAATTTGTTTCTTTATAATTAAACCAGAAAACGCAGATTTTATGCGTGCAATTCGATGCATGTTAATATGCAAATTTTCAAAATATTATGTTCACGCGCCGTGGTTTATTTCAGCTTCAGCTAATTAGTGTATATCGGCCCCGTATACTAATGTACGTAGTTCAGTGAACAAATGTTTTTGACATCTCGGAAGAAAAGGGCTCCATAAATGCACTTGTACTCATGTCGATCGTGGCATGTAAAAGATCCAAGACCTTTACTAGCAAAATTGTCCCTCACCATTCCAAGATAACTTGAGAAGATGAAAATCCCATTAATTCTTCTTTAGCTGAAGGTGTAGGAGCAGGTTCAAATGTAAACTGATTATTTAAATTTATTTGTAAATAATTTTTTATGACTAGTAAGCTGCCTCTTTATAACAAATCGAGATTACTTATTAATTTTGTATTCAATTATTAGTTTGGCTGTTCAGGTATCTTATCACTTAACTTAGCACCAAAACAAATGGGTAACGTTATATTTAAAATTTTGTTAATTATTTAGATACAGAACTTCAAAAATAATTCTAACGGAAATAATTAATTAACGTTTCAGAAAAAAAAATAAAACTAATTTTGAAAACTAACTTTGCCTATCATCTCGTTATACAGCCCCAGTAATCATGAATATAAAATTGCCATAATGTTTTTATTCGAAAAAACACAACATTCATATGAAACTGTTCTGCGGTTATATAAGTCATCGCAATTGGCACAAATATGAAATATTTTCAGAGAAAACATTTGGAGTGTGCTTTTCTTGACATATTCTAAAAAAAAAATTATTTACCAATATGACACTTTCCTTAAAATGAATGATTAAATTCGTTTTGGGGTGGAGTCGGGGGGATGGCCCTCAGGGCCCAGCCCCTGCACCACTGGCTACCGCGTACAAATTTAGATTTAGTACTAACCGAGTCGCTCGCTAACGTTCGCTGAATCGGCCGTGTCTCGCTTCGCTCGAGGATATTTCTTGTTGCAACACTTATGAGCAGATGGACAGTTCCAAACCAAAAACAAATAGTCAATTGATCAAGCAAATTATCAGTGTAGTACGCGTTTTTCGTAAGGTTTCAGCTCATAAACAAATGGCAACTGCGCCTATTCTTTCTTTTCTCTTCATTTGTACTCATTAGCTGTTACAAATAATAAGCACTTGTATGTTATTAAGTAAAAGCCAGTAACGTGCACGTACATAAAAACTTGATGTTTCGGCTCACCTCAGAGCCATTATCAAGCCTAAAAGATAAAAAAAATTACAAATAGCACTAGAAAGCCATGAGTCAAGTTGCAAGTAAACCGTAGATCTTAACAAGGCAGAACTTTCTAGGACGTGACTTCGTTTGGTGCTAGCCACAAGCACACATCGAAGTAAGTCCCCTCTTGTTTTTTAAACTTGAAAAATTTTTTTACGGTTCTGTCCATTTCTAACACGTCCTAGCAAGTTCTGCCTCATTAAGATGGACGATTTACTTGCAACTTGATTCATGGCTTTGTAATGCTATTTGTATTTTTTTATCTTTTACTCTTAATAATGGCTCTGAGGTGAGCCAAAACGTCGAGTTTTTATGTAAATTTGTGCACTTTACGGAATATTTTTGACACCCTTTTCTGTTATCAATATAATTTGTTAAGTAGGCCCAGGAGCGGATTAATTGTATACACGTCCGTATTTATGCTGCCGCTGGTAGGCCTAATTTAGTAGTTAATCTTTTCGTACCTTTACTTAATTTTATTTAAATTTACGGCCAAATTAGTAGTTTGAATTTGAAATAATACCAAAATTCAACTCCAACAGTCGGCCGATCAGTGAGCTGCACGTGCCTCATTGTTGAATGACGACTATTCGGATTGCCAGCCGTTTCCCCTCCGACAATAATACTGGCCCACGCGGCGCATATGTGGCGCAACAGTTGTTGACCATCCTCTCAGCAGGAATATGTGATATTCTGAAACTAACAAACAACTTCGAAAAATTGATTTCAACAATGGTTCAAATGGGGTTTTCCGGTTTTTTCGAGGGCAAAACCTTTTTCTAGAACTTGAAAAATATGCCTAAACGACATCCGGATTAATTTCCTGTCTCCCGACACCTTTCTTAAATTTTTGCCTTCCTACTTCTGGAGGTGAAGACGTATATATAAACAAACCGACCGTAAGTTTTTATTGGTTATGATCTTATGAAGCTACGTTATAAGCTGTAACTACAACCCTGTGTGTCAGATAAATAGTTTTTATCGTAACTGTAAAGTTTTTCTGCTATTAACCTCACAATTTTAAGAAACAAGTAAAGGCACGATTTATTTGGTTAAGAAAAACAGTCGGGATAGTATTTTAGAATTTAGGCTCAAAGGTAGGCATTTTGCGTAATTTTGAGGTCTGTTTTAAAAAAAATTAACTTTTGGAGGCAAGCCCATCCACACCCCCCTTTTGGGCCCCATCTTTACTACTGGCTGATGGGCCTTTACCTTCCCAGCCCTGTCCTGATTTCGACCGTTAAACAAATGACTTAGAAAAATAAACAGAAATGTCTGCACCATATTTGATTGAAATTCTGCATTTTGTCGTGATTGTACTGGGAGGAGATGGAACTGGCAGGCTCGAGATTGACGAAACCATCAAAATAACAGGGTGGACCGTTAATACCCGAATTAGCTATTCAATTACTGCCTTTTCCCGCATCAAAATCTTCAAATCAACGATGATGCACTTGAATAATTTAGATTCTTCGGGGGAAAAAACCTTGCTAAAAGTGCCTCTTGAGGTTTATAAACACTCCGGCCAATCGATTTCAATCAAAGTTTGTTAGTTTTTTTAAATCTATCACACCCTCACTGGCTACAGAATATTTTTTCCCTTTTTCTTTCCCGTGCCTCCCATTTTCTTGTTATGTCTTACCATCTCAACCAGCTCACTAGCATCGTGTTGACCTTTAGTAATGACTACTGCAATCCCAGCTCCACCCCCTGCCAGACCATCAGCTATGATTCCAAGCAAGTCCAATAACAATAGAAATCCACCCCGTTTTTTAACCAATGTTAATTATTTTAACTTTTTGTAAATTTCACCTTTCTCGCCATTCTCTCTTTTTTAATTGTATTGTGTTTAATAAATATTATTCTTCGATTGTCAACTTAAGTTGATACTTTGATTTTGCTTCTGTCCAATTCCAAACTTATATTTCAATCACAATCAACAGCACATAACATGTCGTGTTGGTATGAACGGCGGAATTAAATATCATTTTTAATTACATGTCCATGATGCCATATTGACGTCTCTGCAACTGTTTAGAACAGTCCAAAACCACTAGAGGATAGGTCTTTTTAAAATTTTAATTTTAAAAAGACCTATCCTCTAGTGGTTTTGGACTGTTTTGTTAAAACAAAATCAATGCACAGATCCCCCACGTCGTACAAAGAGTGTCTAAACTCCCCACCCATTCTGTACCAGATGGAGTATTCACCAGTAGCATAATTTACTTTATGTCCAGGAAAGGGCAACGCTCTGAATTTAAAGTCACGTGAGTATCCTGAAAGTTGCAGTGATAAAAAACGGCCATATTTTCAGTTTGGCGGTCTTTCCTGTTTGTTAGCAGAGCTAGAATGACCATCTAGGTTTCTCGACTGCAGAAGTAGTAAACATGCGCCAGATGATGCTAGTACTCTGAGGCAGTTCACAACTATCGTAACCTCAATCTCGAAACCCCAAATCCACATTCATTCCTCCATCTATGTACTTGAAAAGCCTAAGTGCCCGGTCGCCGGATGCCATGACTTGAGGAATGTGCTATGAAACGGTGCTCATTGTGACTTTACCATTAGCCATACCAGCTGCTTTACAGTAAGCGGCGCAGCGTTGTTGTTGCTGTGCAGTATCTTGCCGTAATTCCTAAAAATCTCATTACGTATTTTAAAGAAATGGTGAACGAGAAACTCTCTTTCAGAATTGGCGCCTTCATGATCGTGTCGTGGCGCAATTTAAAGCCCAGGTTGTCGGTAAACTATTGCCTACAGACTCGTCAATATCTAGTGTCCAACAGTTAACCTGCAATGAAGCTTGTTCGTTTGAGCCATACGTGAGCAAGGTTTCCATAAGACTCCCATAGCTTGGATAGTTTAAGTCATCCATTAGTGTGCCCCAAATGGTATTTAACAATGAAAAACAAGTACATGGGTACATTGTTGTCAGCGTATGCGAAATTAGTTCCTTCGACATTGAACAATTTGCTTTTAATCAGAAGATAACTTAGCAATGTGCAGATACAAATTTTGGTTTTCTATTATAATTATAATTTCCAAATTCACATTGTTGAGGTTAGTGTCGGCTGAGGGTTATTTATACTCATGATAAGAATAGCTCTCTATAAACAAATCAAATCATGCTGTAAAGACTCATTGATATTCTTCCATAAAACTCATGTTCTACCTCTGATCTGATATTAGTATTAAAAAACGCTTCAGCGTATAAAATACGGATGTAAGCCTTAAAAAACTTAAAGCCCTAAACGAACAGATATTATAAAAAGACATGTAAGCCATCAGCGTCGCACTAATACGTGTAAAAGAATCTCCAGCGACCCAAAAAACAATCTGAAACTTCTTTTACATGTATTAGTGCGACGCTGATGGCTTATATGTCTTTTTATAATATCTGTTCCTTTAGGGCTTTAAGTTTTTTTAAGGCTTACATACGTATTTTATACGTTGAAGCGTTTTTTAATACTAATATCCATTATTTTGTTCTTGTGTCATCAAGAGTAACACAGAAAAGAATACTGTAATCACCTTAAAATAACTGTAATACCAGAGCCTTTTTAATACTCAATTTTAAGAGTTATGAAAATTGAAAATCGGTTCTTTGGTTCGGTCTCTAGGAGAGAGCAAAGTTTCCCCAACAAGAAGAACAACAATAAATTGTAGTCACTTTAAAATAGCTTCGAAAGGCCATAGGCCTTCTTGATACCTGTTTTAAGCTGTAAAAGTTGTGCATCAACTCATTGGTTCGATCTTCAGGTGGTACGGGTCAGAATTTGTGCTAATCATAAACATCGAGCTAAATGCCATGAAATTTGGTGGACATCTAAATTATTAGCTAATAAATCGAGCTAGCTATGAAATCTCTCGAGATACCCACCGAAGGCCCCGTCGTCCCCCAACCATCCTCACCTCTACGAGGTTATTGATCAACAAATTCTTGCTGATCGCGCTAAAACGTGAATTGGTGCACAAGTCATTCTTAGCAGTAAAAATCGAACTAGAATTTATTGATTATCAACCTCATGGAGAGAACATACGGATGCACTTGGGGTGGATGTATCTTATAGGGTTCCGTATGTAGTTCGATTTCTACTGCTACAATGCATGTTTTTATTACGTTCAGCAAGAATTTGTTGGTCATTGATGCTTCATGGGGTGCACAGGATGGGAGGGGGATGCTGGGGAAAGCTTTGGTGGTATTTCATAGGGATCCATGGGTAGTTCAACTTCTACTGCTGGGAATTATTGGTGTACCAAAATGCATGCTTTCAGTACGCTAAACAAGAATTTTTCGGGGGGATTGGAAGGGCCTTGGAGCATTTCGCGGAAGTTCCATAGCCAGATTGATTTCTACTGCTAACAATGACTTGTCTACAACATTTCATTACTTTAGCACTATCTGCAAGAATTTGTTGGTCAGGCCTCAAGGGGGAGGCACAGGGTAGGGGGGGGAGACCGTTTTGGTGCCTTGTATATTATCTCGACGGGGTTCCATAGCTAGTTCAATTTGATGCTTCACTTCTATGTGGACTTGAGTACCAAATTTCATGTTTTTAGCTCGTTCTGCAATAATTTGTTGGTGAAGCCGCAGGGTAAAGGGGGTAGAGCCTAGCGGGATGGGGGTAGCCTTGGGGATATTTCATTGGGGATTCCATGGCTGGTTCGATGTGTACTGCTAAGAATGACTTGTGTGTCACAATTCAAACATTTAGCCCGATAACCTGTAATTTGTTGGTCAAGAATCAGAGAGGGGGCAAAGGTCGAGCTAGGGGGTCCTTTGGGATATTTCGTGGGAGGTTCCATGGTTGGTTTGATTTGAAATGCTAATAATGACTTGTAAGTCAAGGTTCATGCTTTAACTCGATCTGCATGAATTTATTGGTCAAACCTCAATGAGGGGGACACAGGAAGATGCTGGGGACCCTTAGGGGTTATTTCATGAGGTTCCATGGCTTTTTAGACTTGTACTGCAAAAAAGTGACTTGTGTCCCAAATTTCAAGCTTTTAGCTCGATTTGCAAAAATGTGTGGGTCAAACCTCAGTGGGGGGGGGGGGGGTACAGGGGCACTGGGCCCTTCTGGGAGTATTTCATTGGGTTCCATGGCCAATTCGATTTATGCTGCAAAGAATGACTTGTGCACCGAATTCCATGTTTTGAGCTTGATCTGGAAGAATTTGTTGCCCAAGCCCCTGGGAGGGGGCACAGATGGCTAGGGGTGCTAGAGAAGAGGGCGATGAAGGCACTTGGGGGTATTTCAGGGGAGGGGACATTTCTGTTTCGATTTTTACTGTTAAGAAAGATTTGTGTACCAAATTTCGGGTTTTTAGCTCGATTTAAAACAATTTGTTACTCCACCTAATGATTTCTGCCCTGTGTTCTACTATAATAATTGCTTTGCCGATGAGAATACTGCAGTCACTTAAAAATCGTGTTCAAAAGGCCCTGGTCGGTGTTAATACCTACATTTTAAGCTATACACATTGAAAACCGGCTCATTGGTTTGATCTCTAGGTGAAAGCGAAAGTTCTAGCCCATTTGTCTTGCTGTGTAAAGAATATTGTAGTTACATTAAAATAGCCTGTGAAAGTTCCTAGGCCTTGTCCATACCTACGTTTTAAGCTATAGAACTTGAAAAATCGGTTCAGTGGTTCGATCTCCAGGTGACTGCATAGAGTCTCAACAACAACATTAATGATTTATGTCCAGTGCTCTACAGTAATAATTGCTCTGCCGACGAGAATACTGCAGTCCCATCAAAATAGTGTTTAAAAGGCCCTAGTCGGTGTTAATACCTACATTTTAAGCTATACAAATTGAAAATCGGTTCATTGGTTCGATCTCTAGGTGAGAGCAAAAGTTCTAGCTCATTTGGCTCTTCGTGTAAAGAATATTGTAGTTACATTAAAATAGCCTGTGAATGGCCCTAGGCCGTGTCCATACCTACGTTTTAAGCTATAGAACTTGAAAATCGGTTCAGTGGTTCGATCTCCAGGTGAGGGCAAAGAGTCCCAACAACAACAAGAACAACTACAACAACAA